>JH720154.1:4100-45691 GCA_000231845.2 Tetrahymena malaccensis 436 | reverse complement strand
TTATCTAAATACCATTAAAGTTAAAACTCAAATGCAATAAATAGATTTTAGGATTTTAAATTCTAACTAAATAGATAAAATTTAATATATTTTATGAATTAAAATATTTGATAAAGTAATAGAGTTTAAAAATACATAAATTTTAGGCTCTTTTATTCATATGTTGTTGCTTTTGAAATATTTAATGTTTTTATTTTATATATTAGATAAAAGTGATTAAAACAAAATAAATAAAAATTCAACCAGAGTATGGAATATCAAATTACAAATTTATATCGCAAATCTAAAAAAGTCGAGTGATGTAGATTACCTAAATATCCTTATTTGGTAAATCTAAATAAATTGTCTTTTTAATATCATATAAATTAGATAAAGAAAACCCTAAAGCATATATATTCGAATTAAAAATACAATTTGTGATAAATTACATGCTAAAATTTAGATTTTGAATATTTTTTAGAAACATAAGCTCTAAAAGGAAATAATATTTTTAATTAAATTGTAAGACCAAATAAGAAAGTAAAAAATAAATTGACTTTTCAATTGAATATATTGAGAAAATAAAAATAATATCTAGTTTATAAGCTGTTCATTCAAAAGATTCCATCTTTTTAATCAATAAATAAAGTAAATGTCTTTTAAATAAATAACTATTAAGTTTGCTTTAATAATTGCCATTATTTCACAATTCAATGCTAGTTTTATGCCAAATGAGTATTTTGAAATAAACAGCATTGAATTTACTGGATTATAGCCTTGCTACTTTTAAGCAGATTCATAGACATCTATTATTTTGCTGTCAACCTTATTTCCTAACATGTAGCAGACCTAAAGAATTACTTTTACAATATTCACAGTGTTTTTTGGATATTATTCTTATACTTATACCCTCTTTTCTATGCATTAGCAGGATTTAGTTATTTCTCTAGATTATAATTTAGCATTAAGGAAGATCTTTTTAAAAATAAATGGCGTTACTCAAGAAACTTAAAGCTCGATGATAATTATAAACTCAAAGGTAGCTATAGATTTGGATATTTAACTAAACAATCTAATTATACAAGCCTAGCTATAAATTTAATAATCTTCTAACACACCTTTTTAATAGGTCCCATTTTAATAACCTTTCGCAGGATCATTAATGATAAATTAATTGCAAATAAATTATGGTAACCCACCTAGAAACATAGGAGTTTATAATTCTTGCTAGCTAATTACGCTTTTAAGTATAGGAGTAGCAAACTTAGCTTCTCCCTACGTGTACACATTTGACTAAATTTCGAGGTATTTAAGATAAACAAAAACAAAATTAGAATATAATTATGATTTTTTTTATACGCAAAGCAATCCTAACCAATTAATAAGCGATAAAGGGGATATACTATAAAAAATAAAGATAAAAGACTAAAGCAATACCATCATTAATAATGGAAACTCAATTTCTACTGATTATTTAGATGCTTTTAATTAAATAACTTTATCATTCTATATAAAATTTAATGAACTTCCAACTTCTACTGCAGATTATTTGTGTATTAGACTTAATTAATTTGAATAATATCTATTAATTGGAAATAACTATTTTCAATTAGATTCTTCAACTCAAATTACTAATTAAAATGTGATGATTTGGAATCACGTTATAATTATGAAAGAGACTAATCTTTATTTATTTGTTAATTATAATTAACAGGCATTCTCTAACTTTAATTCTCCATTTTATAGAGCTTAATATTAATTTTATTCTCACGGGTCATCTTATCAGCTTAGCCATATCAGATTTTATTCAGGAGCTCTAGTTTAAAAAACACAGAGCTGTTTTCTCTAAAGTCTTGATGGATCTTGCATTCTGTGCATGTAGAATTATTTATTAGATTTTTAAAATTAAATGTCTTGCGTCTCTAAAGGCGCTTTTAATACCGATAACGAAATAACAGGAGTGAAGGACTGGAATCCTCCTAGAAAAGTATGCCCTTAAAACATGATTAGTGATAATTCTTCTCCAATTGGATGTAAATGCTTATTAGGTTTTTATTTTGATGGAGACTAATGTATAAAATGTCCTTAATTCTGCAGATACTGTAATAGCTTGTAAGACTGTTATCAAAATAGAGACTCTAAGGCCAACTGCTCTAATTAGGATGCCTTTGATGATGGATAAAATTGTATTTTACCTCTTTTTATAATACCTTAAAGAATAAATATTAGAAGGATTCTAAATAAACCCGATTTCGGTTAACTTTGTGCAGTCTCTGATCCAAACTAAGCCAATTTTATTTTAACTCCTGGACAGTTAAACATAAAACCTGGAGATTCCATATTCTTTTCTTTTTCTTTAGTAGTAAAATAAATTCAAAATGTTTAGAGTGAAGTTATTTTAGCAACAATTAAAGAAAATTAAAAAATACTATTAAAAATAACCATAAGCAGCTAGATTGTTAATTTCTTTTAAATCTTATTTATCAAATATTATGTCAAAGATCAATTTCAGCAACAATATATTTTCCATCAATAAGAATTAGCATGGATTGCTTTATGGACTGACAATCTAAATTATATTTTTATGTTTAGAGCAAACTAAAGTAATTACTACAAAGTGTAATCAGCATCAGCTTAATTTCTTACGACATCAGATATAGAAATTTGTGTAGGAAACTGTGATAACTACTCCTAATTGTGTCTATCTTTAAGTTAATTTCCAATTACTTTTATAAAAAACATTCCCTATCCTACTGAAGTGGCTATTAACCAATTTTTTACTATCTATTTAGATGATTTTCCCTAAATCGGAAGATATAAGCTGGATATGAGTTAATCTACACCTATAAATTATATTATTGACACAAGTGGCTAACCTTCTTAGCCTTAGCTTTAATTTAGCTCGCCATTGCAAGTATATAACTAAATACAAGGATTTTAACTTAATAGTAACATAATTGCATCTTTAACTTATACTAGTAACTTATATACTGATCTTTTTACTATCTCGTTTAACATTGAATTTTGTGATTCTTTTAAATTCGAATTATTTGTATTATTGAGAATAATTTCAAATAACTTGTTGTAAATTGACCTTATACCTGATTATACAAAATAAATTATGCTCCTCCAAGTTATGTATGCAGATAAATCTAAAATTTTGAGAAATTCAGTGTTGCTTTTTGGCTAATCAAATTTTTTTATGCTGACTGCTAGAGTTGAAACCAAAATGTTGAGATAAAATTCTATAACAACATGCTATTTAGAAATAGTTTGCAATTACATCAAAGAAAATTTGGAGTATATTGTGCTACCATAAAATATAATCAGTTAAGTAATAATAGGATACCCTTAAGATTAATATAAATTATTTTTAGATAACATTAATATTTTTCAGTAAAATACCTTTGTATACTATGACTATACAAAAGCTGATCCTTGCTTCATTTATGTGAATTTAGCAAATATGAAATGCTTGTACTTGAAAAAAGGGTATTTGTTTTACAATAACTAAATCATTACTTATCAGTAGTGCTCATAGATAGCATAAGCAAAAAACTTAATTTCCATTATCAATTTAAAAGATTAGACTTGCAACCTAAAGACACCACAAGATCCTACAGATTAATTATGTGCCTTAATGTAATACCAAAATGGAGTGTTAATCTGTATTATGTGTAAAGATAGAAATGCTGATCCTTAACAAAAATGTCTAATCTGTAAAAAGTAATATTTTTTTAACAGTCTTACTAATAATTGCCAATTGTGTGATGCTTAATGTGTAGCATGTAGTGGATAAAGCAATAATTGTACTGAATGTAAATACATCAACTAAATTACACCAAATTGCGACTGTATTTAATTTAATCAGGCATAATAAAATACTTGCTAATGCAATAATAACTGTCAATCATGTAGCGGTATTGATAGCAATTTTTGTTTTACTTGCAATTCTGATAAAAGAGAACCTCCTACTTGTAAATGTCGTCTTAATTATTCAGAAATATAAAATGAATGTATTGAAAATAAAATAGTTTGTGATCCCTAATGCTCAACATGTTCTAAAGCTAGCAGTTATTGCACCGTTTGCTCAAAAAACAGAGTTAATCCTCCATACTGCTAATGCGAATAGGGTTATGAAGAACTATAAGATGGAAGCTGTTAGCCTTGCTAGTTAAATACTTATTATGATTTTGAAACTAAACATTGCAGACCTTGCGGTTATGAATAATAATTTAATAAAGGTCAAATAAATTAATAGGTTTGTCAAAAAGATTTAAATGTTATTTAATTCAACAGTTTTTAAAAAAATTAATAATATTTTTTAATGTTTACTTTTGATAAAAACTTAAAGAATTTTAATGTTACTGGAGTTTAATTATTTTAAATTGTTCAATTTTACATTCCAGAAGTGTCTAACAAGTCCTATTCAATCATAAATCCATTCTACAATGGAAACACTTTTTAGGTTTAATTAAAAGTGAAGAATAACCTGAGAGCTGATTATATTTTTGCAATCATACTTAATAATGCATATTTTCTGAGTTAAGACACACAATATATTTTAGGTTAAAATTATCTAAACACCTAAATGAAAGCAAAAATAGGTCCATTCATATTTTTAGAAGATATTTTAGATAATTAAAAACTAGATAACATATCTAACTATCTTGGTGAATTTAAATCATCCAATTAAAATGTATTCAACATAATCAATCAATTATAGTTCTTGTTCTACGTGCTAAATACTTTGTAGCCTGTTTCTGTTTTTCTTTTATTAGATATAACTTATCCTCCTCAACTATATAAATTCTATCAAATTATTGGAATTTTTGTTTTTCCATCTGTACCAGATTATTTGAGTGATATTCCAAAGCGAAACTTTTATCTATTTAATTATGAGCTTGAAGGTATAGATGCTGAATAACCTCATTTTGGAAAATTCAAGAATCTAGGATTTAATTTGAGTGTTATTGTAAACATTCCAATATTATTAATAAAATAATTTTTAATTCTATTTTTGATATTTTCAACAATAATTGCTTAAAAATTATATACTAAACCAAACCCTGTGTTTCAAAAAATAAAAGTATTTCTAATTTAAACTTTAAACTCTGATCAAGAAACCACATTAACCATAGTTTTTCTTTGCATATTCATCTAGTTTATAGAAATAAACTAAGATTCTTATATTTATAGAATGGGTTTCTATATATCAATTATACTTATTACAACTCAAATTATAGTTTTTAAGCTTAATGTTATGAGCTTAAAGAATAATGATGGCTAATTAAAGGAGTATTCAAAAATGTATATAGAACGCATATCGGAAAAATAAGGCTGGCTAAGTTTATATCATTTTTAAATACAAACAATAAAAAAATATATTTATTTGACTGTCGTTTGCTTTCTATTTAATTACCCTTATATAATATGCTCTTTTAGTGGTGCCATTTTTCTCTTATCAGCAATTTAAACAGTCTGGGCATAAGCATACAAGTCAAAAATAAGTAGAGCTATAAAATTTGTTGGAGAAATTATATTTTCAGCGGTATGGTTTATACACATACAAATTTATAACTTAGAGTAAAAGTTTTAGTAAGAAAAAATAATAGATTCATAATTGCTTAATTAATATATTCTGATTGGAAATTTGGCTTTATGGCTCCTTGTAGCTTATAATTGTTTATATTTAATATAATTTGTTTTAGATATCATTAAAGTGATAAATAGTTTGAGAAATAAAAATAATCCTTCTAATTAAAATTAAAATAAAACACGGATAAACTTGGATGTTAGTCTGAATATGAAGAAAAATAAATATATATTAACTAAGTTATGAAAAATATTTCTATTTATTATTTTTTATCTCAATAATGTCTCTGTGTATTCTTATTCTGAAAAATAATTTAAATTTTCAATATCAAATATCATAAATAGATATTATATATGTTTTTACAAAAAATTAAACTGTTTGTTAAAAAATGTAAAATTAAAACTTTTTAGATTTATATACTTTCTCCAATAATTATTTATGTATATTTTAATTTCAATATTTAGAAGAAGTATGTAATATAATTTGATAAATATAGTTATAATTTAATAAAATGTATAGCAAATTAATGTTACTTAAATATAATTATAAAATAATGTATTTTTAATATTCTATTATTTATAAATTATAAATAAACTAAATAATTAACATTTTTTATTAATTTTATTTTTTTAATTATTTAAAATCAGTTTTATTAAAATTTCATAAAGTTTTATTTAGTAAGTAAATAGTCTAATTATTATTTTTGTTTATAAATTTATTGTAAATTTAAATAGAAATAAATATTTATTATATTAATAATAAATGAAACAGGATTGATTTAAAATAAATTTATTAATTCCACTCTTATTATTTTATGTAAAAGTTTGATGTTATTTTTTTGCCTTGTTATATTTCAATCAATTATCTTTATAATTAATAATTTCTTATCAAATTTATTCTTAAATTCTTTAAATAAAAAAACAATGATAAAATAGAAATACTACTTCAATGATCTTGGAGATGTGATAATAAAATTTATTAATTTATTATGCCAATAATTTACTTTTACTTATGAACAGTTTTTAAACTCTTGCTAATATTGTGAAAAAAATCTTCATATTCAGTTAAAGTAAATACAAATTATTTAAATCTTATTTATTTAATATATTTTTGTAAATTACCTGCTATCACAAGAATTAGCAAATAAATTTCAATTTATCTTAATAATTTTCTTTTCAAATATTTAAATTTTTTGTATTTTATTTTCATTATATTAAAAATAGGATATTAACAACACGACACCACCTCAAACCCTAGGTGGTTTTAACTCTAAATATTCGCATAAAATGCGAATATTTAGAGTTAAAACCACCTAGGGTTTGAGGTGGTGTCGTGTTGTTAATATCCTATTTTTTATATTTTATTAAAAATAAATTTATTTTTAAACAAAAAGTTACAAATACATAGACTCTAAAAAAGCCTTAGATTTAGGAGCTAAAATAGCAAACAGTCCCAATATATCATCACTGGTCCTTGATCTCACGTATATATTAAACAAACTTATTCAAATTTTGTTTGCTAAATTTATTTTACAACAACATTAATTAACTAAAAAATAAATAACTTTAATGTAAATTAATTAATATTCATTTTGATATTTACTAACATAAAATTCATATTTTTAAATGAAAATAATCAAATTTATTTACATATGATTAAAATTTGAAAATCCTTATTTATATTTAGTTAAGGAGATTATGATTACCAAACCATCTTATTAAAAAAAATCTTTTAATTAATTTCATTATTTTTATTTTTTTGAAATAATTTACAATCAAGAGATAACTCACTCAATTATTTTAAAGTTCTTAATTATAAGAAGTATATTTGATTATCAAATTCATAATTTCACCTCTTTAAATAAAAAATTTTTAAATTCTAAATAAATTTCAATTAAAACAAAGCAACATATTTATTGCTAGTTTTTAGTATGTTAAATATTAATTTTGAAAATATTTTAGCTTTTTCATTATATTTTTTTATTTTTTCAAATGGTTTTAAAGGTTTTTAACAAATTATTATAAGGTAAAATAGTATGAATGATGAAATTATATCAAGTTTAGCTTCTTCTGTATAAAACTGGAATTAAATAACAAAAATTAAGCTTATCCTTGAGTAAAATGGCTTTTTTTAAATAAAGTTTTATTTTTTTATGAAGTTAAATAAACTTTATGCTAAAAATCAATCAACAATGCAATTTATAAAGTTTTTAAAATTTTATTTTCTATTTAATGAATATAAAATAATTATTAATAAAATTGTTTGAATATTTGATCCAATTTTATAAATCTATTTTATTTTACTTTTTAGCTAATATTTTGTTTTAAATAAAATGTTAAAAGATAAAATTGTATTAAATAATTGGGAGCTTCAAGTATAGCATCTGCTTTAGCAAATTGTTCTAATCTCCAAATTTTGGAACTTTAAATTGGGTAATAATTATTTATTTATTTGTTTTTATTATTAATCTAATTAGGATATTTGCTATTTCTAAGCAAAATACTTAACAAAAATTAACATTTTCTAAAAAATTTAACTAAGCGAAAATCAAATTGGAGATCAAGGTTTATCAAGTTTAGGTGATGTTTTATCAAAATGCAATAACCTATATGCTTTGACACTAGATATTTCGTAAAACCAACTATTTCTTTATCGATTTTTATTTATTTTAATAAACATTTATATCAATATCTTTCTGCATTAATACTGATAGCAATTTTTAAAAACTTGTATTTATTCTATATATATTTTATCTTAATTGGATTGAAAAAAAAATAATAATTTATTTATTTAATGAATAAAGCGAGAATTACATATATGATGATAAAAGTGTTCAAATTTTAGGTTTAGCTTTCAAAGAAAACCAAAAAATATCAAGTTTAAATCTTATATTTGCGTAAAAATAGTTTTTTTATTTCTAAACAAAATTATTTATATAAAAAAAAGAGAAAAAAAACAAATGAGTTTTTTTTTTTAATTTATTGCTTTTTATTAATTAAAATTTTAAATTGATTTGATCTATTCATTTTTACTTATTTCATTTTCTTACTACACAAAAAAAACTGTTCAAATATAAATTAGGATTAATTATTAGTATGGTGATTTTTATGGAACAGAAGGTATCGGGTAAATTTATTTTAATTAACTAATTAAGTGGCTAAAATGCATATCTAAAATCAATTAAATAAACATACTTAATTTCATTCTTTTTATGATTGTTTTCCTTATTTATAATTATTATTTATTTATTTTTCTTATCAATCTTTTATTTTATTTCGTTTTTTATCTTTGATTTATATTTTTAATCAATTTATTTTTTTTATTACATCAAAAGTGTCAATCGTATAACCTTTGCCTAAAGATAAAAGCTTAAAAAGCAAATTCTAAAAATGAAGAAATTAGTTTAGAAAAGAATAGAATTTTATTGATCAAAATAAGCTTGATTATTTTCATTTAAACATATAACAATAGTAGGAATTAATTTCTAATGAATATTGTAAGATAAAAAAAATATTAATGTGATTAATTTTTTTATGTAATATTTAATATTTGCAGTTTTTAAATACAATTTATTTTTTCATACAAATCTATTATTTATTTAACGATAAACATTAATATCTTTTAATTCTTGCTTAATTTTTAAAATTATTTTTAACTAAAGTTTTATTTTTTTAATAAGTGCTTTAAATAATCAAATTTATTTTGAATACATTTTTTTTAAATCAAATCTTTTATTTTTGGATCATATTTGATAAAAATCCTACTCCTCAATTAAAAATGTTTTATTATATAATATTAAATAAGTTTAGAACGATGATTGAATTGTATTTTTTATATGTTATATTTTTTGATTCGGTAATAACAAGATTAATTTAATAATATGAAAATTAATAATATAACTTTGTAAATACTTAACCATATTATATTAAGTTAAATTATATAAAATAACTAAATAAACTGTATATGAATAATTATGAAATCGCATTCAAATTATTTATTAAATCACCAATATATCAATCATACAAATCTATCTAAACTTTAATTGTAAAAATATTAAATTAACTGAATTCATATTTCTTCCCTCTAAAATATGTTTATTATTAGTTTCCATATAAACTATTTTTAAATTTTATTAATTTCTTAATTATCTTTTAATTAATTAAATTTACATGAAAGTGTTAGAAAATATTTAGCAAAAAAAAATGATAAATTAAAATACATTTTTCGAAAATCTGGAAGATGTAATTTTACATTTTATAATTAATTACACTTAAAGTTTATTTTTGTAATTAAAATAGTTTTTAAACTCTTCGCTTTAATCTCATACTGATCTACATATTGATCTTAGGTAAATTCAATTTAATATAATTAATCTTTTTTACTTTGTGTTTACTTATCAAAAATATTATTATTGATTCTAAATGTTTTAATCATAATTTAAATATTTAATTTTTCACTTCCAACTTATCTTACACCATTTATTATGATTTAATATTTTTTCTTCATTTTCCATCTAAATATTTATATTTTTTCAATATTTTAAAAGCAATGATAAAATTTGTTCAAATGGTATATCTGGGTTAGTTTCTGGTTTAGAAAGGTGCACAAATCTCTAAAATTTAACTCTTAATTTAATGTAAAAAAAGTTTATTTGTTTTCGATATTAATATTTTTAATAAAAATATAAACTTTAAACAAAAAAAGCTCTTTTTAACTTTTAAATTTTAATCTAATATTTTTGATTTTGATTGAGCTTTTTTTAATTTACTTAATTTTTAAATATTTACAATTTGTTTTGTTTACTGATAAATTATTGATCGTTTCATATTATTTAAAAATAAATTACATTTACTTCAACAAATAAATAGGCTGAATAAAATTGATGCAAATGGTGCATAATAATTATGTTCTGCTTTAGTAAAATGCACTAATATCGAAAATTTGACACTTGATTTAAGGTAAAAGCAGTTTATTAGTTTGGATTTTTATATTTAATATTAAAATTAAGTTAAAGCAAAATAAATGTTTCTATATAGTAGATTAAGAACTCCAAAGTATATTATTATTAAGGGGAGGAATATAAAGATTTTATTAAAAAGTTGGATTTTAAATTGTTTCTTATAATTAAATAGAAATAATTTAATAAAGATGTATTTTTTAAATTCCCTCCTTCGTGGTAATTAATATATTCTGGAGATTATTATCTTTTTGATTTTTAGTTGATTTATTTCTTCTTTAAGCTTTTATTAATTTCTTATTATTTCATTCTTTTTCTTGATTTTTACTTCTATCTAACTTACAAAATAACTTATATTATCTCTAATATTAAAATAGTATTAATCTTATAAGTGCTGAAGGTATTTCAGGCTTAGGCTCTGCTTTATCAAAATGCACTAATCTCTCAAATTTGACACTTAATTTAAGGTAAAAATAGCTTTGAGTTTTGAATTTTTATAAAAATGAATTTAAAACAAAAAAAAACTTTTTGCTTATTAAATTATAATTTTATTTATTTTCTTTTGGAATTTGGTTATTTTGTAAATTTTCATTACAAAAAACTTCTTATTTTATTGTATTTTTTCTTGATCTTTTATTCTAAATGGCTATACAAATAATTTAATTATCTTAAATATTTAAAAGTGTTAATAAAATGGGTGATGAAGGTGTATCAGACTTGGGTTTATAATTAGAAAAATGCTCTAATCTCTCAAATTTGACACTTAATTTAAGGTAAAAGCAGATATTATTTATTATTTTTGTATTTATTTTATATTCTTTTTAATTATTTTTTCATTACTTTTCCTTAATAATTATTAGTTTTTAATTATTTTATATTTATTCTACATTTTTCCTTCTCACTAATTAACTTACTAGAAAATTAATGATCTTTTCTTAAATATTTTAAAAGTGATAATAGTATTGGTGATGAAGGTATATTAGGCTTAGGTTCTTCTTTGGCAAAATGCGCTAACCTCTCTAATTTGACACTAAGTCTTCAGTAAATACATTTTATTTATTTTTGATTGGGATATTTTTTAACGAAAAATAAATTTAAACAAAAAAAATATTTAAGATTTAAATTTGACTTATTTGAATTTTGATTCTAATTTTTTTATTTTGCATTAAATTCCTTTTTAATTTTTTGACTTATTTATTCATTTCATTCATAGTCATTTATATTTTTTCATCATTTTTCCTATTAACTACCAAACTAAAGAAATAATTTTCAAAATATATATACTTTCTTCAATTTAAAAAAGGGAAAATTCTTTTGGTGAAGACGGTGCTCAATATTTAGGCTCTACTTTAGCAAAATGCACTAATCTTTAAAATTTGAAACTTGATCTCTAGTAAAAACAATTTATTTGTTTTTTTTTGAATATAAAAATGGACTTAAAATTAAAAAACCTTTTTATTTATTAAATTTTAATTTTATTTATTTACTTTTTAATTCTAATTATGCCTTATTTAATTTAATTCATTTTAATTTTTGAGTATTTATTTTTCATTAATTAACATTTTTCTTCTATTATTGTTTTAAATAACTTATAAAATAACTCTATTTTCTTCTTATTTAAAAAAGCATTAATAATATTGGTGATAATGGTGTTTTAGGATTAAGCTCTGCTTTAGCGAAATGCCCTAACCTCTCAAATTTGATGCTTGAATTAAGGTAAAAACAGTTTATTTATTTAGGATTTTGATATTTTTTATTAAAAAATTATAAAAAATTATTTTTATTTATTAGATTTGAATTAGATTTATTTTATTTTTTATACAGATTTTTGTTTTATTTAACTAATTTTTAATTTTAATCCTTTTATTTATTAGTTTCTTATTTCGCATTTTTTCACCATTTTAAATACTAAAATAACTTAAAAAAATGATTATGTTTCCTAAAATATTCTAAAAGCGATAATTATATTGGTCAGGACGGTATATCTGGCTTAGGTTCTGCTTTAGCAAAATGCACTAATCTTTTAAATTTGACACTTAATCTCTAGTAAATATAATTTATTTGTTTAAGACTGTGATATTTACTATTTTTTTTATCTTTTGCTTTTTTTTGATATAAAAATAATTTTAAATAATAAATTTCATTTCCATATTAAAATTTAATTTATTAATATATTCAAGCAGTAACTATTCTTTTTATATTTTTTTTAACTGATTAATTGCAATTTAATATTTTTTCTTATGCATTTTATATTATTTAATAGATTCAATGATATAGATGAATCAAATGAGCTTGAAATTCAGAGAAAGTGCTTTAAACTTAAAAAATTAGTTGTCTTTAAAATAGAAATATGATAATAGATCGATAGTAGAATCATTAAATAAATAATTCTAATAATAAAAAATTTATTTTTTTTACATATTTTATATTTAGACAATAAGCAATAAAACATACAATATATCTTTATAATTCACTTTAGTAAAATAAATTAAATATTTTAGTATATTCCAAGTTAAATAAAAAATATTTTTAAATTTTAAGAAAGTTTTTTTATTTTAAAATATATGATTTTACATATTTTCTATAATAAATTTCTTAATCATTTTAATTTTTATATCTATTAATGCTATTTTTACTAAAAATTTAGTTGAATAATTAAAATAAAATATTAAATAAATAAATAAATATATTTTAAACTATGAAGGATAATTTTAAGATTTGTTTAAAAAAATAACAAGATTTTAATTAGAAAAATTCATTTACACTTATTTTTAAATCTAAGTAATGAATCGATTAAAAATACTTACTAAACTAGAATATTTATTAAAATTAATTTATTTTTTTTAAAATAACTCTTTTAATTTTTTTTATAAATTTGTTGTCTATAACTAAATCTTATTTGTTAAATATAATTAAAGCTCAAGCATTAATTAAACGTTAGTAAAATATTCGTAATTTTTCAGCTTTAATAGACAAATTTATTTATAAAAAATTGATTAAACTAAATACAAAATAAGAATTTGTATTGCTAATTCATAAATTTTACATTCACTTAATTATCAAAGAGAATATAAATTTATTTCTGATAGATTTAACGTTATAAATAAAATTTAGTTTGCTATACCCTATAAAAAAGCATTCATTTGTTAATTATTTGGTATTAATAAAACATTCATTTATTAAGTATTAGTTGTTAATAAAATATTAATAATTTTTGAACCTTAATAGATAAATTTATTTTTGAAGAAATTTTTGATAAAAAATACATATCAAATAAGAATTATTATCAGTAATCAATTCATATATTTTAGATTTAATAAATTTTCCAAATATCTAATTGATTTCTGATAGATTTTTTGTCAAAAATTTAATTTAGCTAACTAACAACTTTTAGAACTCATTCAAATATTAAAAACTAATAAAATATTCGTGATCTGTAAAACCTAATAGACAAATCAATTTTTGAAAAAATTTTTGATCAAATGCTGATAAGAGTTATCAAATATTTAACCTTTAATTTTTCCTGTTTAAATTTTACATTGCTTAAAAAGGTTTTTATTACTATTGTAAACCCTCATAAATAATGACCAATAAAATAATTTTTTTATAAGATGTATCCTTCAATTATAATAATACGTCTATTTTGGAATTTATTAAATCCATACTATTTAGTTTTTGAGGAATTACATATAATAAAGATAGATATAAAATATTCTGCAATTTTTAACGCAGCTTAATTACAAATAATTACTTTACATACTAAAATGAATAAGAATGTATGTGTTTATCATTATAATGAATTATTTTTAAAATATAAAAGTATAGGTATGTAGTTATTAAATATACAAAGAATAGAATAATTAAAATCCTTATATACTATAATTAATAAGATTATATGTGTTTATCATAATAATTTACTTTAAAATACATAATTTTTGTTCAACTAATTTCATTTAATAGTGCTATCCAATTAAATAGATATTTTACAATAAATAAGATATTTTTGATAAAATGGTAAATAGTATTAATACCAAACTAAAAAGAAAGGTAATTAAAACAATAAAAAATTCAATAGAAATAGAAATGAATATATTTATTTTTATCATACAATTTAAAATTAAAGATTTTAAAAGGATATATATATACATTAAACTATTAAAAAAATGTATTTTTTGTAAATTAAATGGTTTTTTAGATGTGATCAAATTAATAATGCCAAAAAAGCAATAAGGTAACTAATTAAAGCTATAGTACTTGAACTTTTCAAGCACCCTACAAAATCCTTCTTAAATTTTTAAACAATAGGATTTGAGACATCGCAATTTTAATCAACACAAGAAGTAGTCTTTACTTAATCTTAATTGTTTTAGGTAGCGCAATTTTTTGTACATTATCCTAAAGATTTGAGGTCTTATATACAGGCAGTATCTCCTAATGCACAAATTTAATTGTTATTAGCTTAGTTCATAAGATTCTTTTAGCATTACATTGATTTACTGTCTTCAGCATTGACTAGTACTACTAAAATAATAGTAAATACGATAGCTATTGTTTTCATTCTTTTTATTTATTTTTGTTTTTAATTATCATGAAATTATTTATAATTAAAGAAAACAAAAATTTATCACATTTTTAAAGTAGCGAGATAAAATTAATTAGTGTGGGAATAATAAATTTTTTTTAATTAAATTACAAATTTATAAATTAATACATCATTGTTATTAATTATATCTGATCAGAATCATAAGAAATAAGCCTAATAGCATTTAATTAATATTTCTGGTACACTAGAAAAGCAATCAAAATCATTCTTAACAAGAAGCATGACTATTCAAAGTTTATATTTTAAGATTAGAATTCCAGTTTTTGAAATTGTTTTCTTGCATTTTTGTGTATAAATGCTTTTAATTTAACATATAAAATCTACTTTATTCAATTAAAACTAATAATAAAAAATTATACAAAAAAAATTACTAAAATCAAATCCTTATTATCTAACTAAATGTTTTTTAAAAAAAATATTTTCAGTAGAATAAAAAATTTACATTTTAAAATAATAGGAAAAATTTTTTTTTAAATTGAACAAACTCTTGACTTAATAAAAAGAAATTTTTGCAATTCATATTTAATTGAATAAATAATACTCTTAAATCTTCAATTTATTCTTTCTGATTCCTCAATTAAGTAATTTTAACTTAAATTACATGAATTTAAGGCAAAATATTTTTTTTGGATGAAAAATTAAATAAATGCCTTGTGATTATTATCAAAAAAGATAATATGAAAAAAATGGTTTAAAAATAAAGTGAATTCATTTAAATTTAATGGCGCAAAACATTTTTTATGTGTTTGATTTTTTAAAACAAGAACATAAATAAAAGCGTTTCAAATAGGCTCAAATTTAGTTATGTATTTTACTTATTTTATAAATATGTCAAATTTTTTTACTTTACCCTAGATTAAAACACCAAGTATTTGTACTCCCTTTAATTATACAAATAATACATTTTAAATAAAGGAATAGGAGTTTTCAAATTAACTAAATTAATAGTATTAAACAAAATAAATATTTTATACATTTTAATTTTATGATATTAGTTGTAAATTTTGCTTATTACTTTTGCGTATACCAGTTTAAGACATAAACATTTACATAACTCAAGAGGGTATGCAAACTCTAATAGGTTTTGAGGATATTACAATAGGAAAATAAGTTAAAAAAATAAAGTCAATCAAAATAATCACAAGCTAAATTTTTTTTTATTAATTTTAACATATGTTTGAATATTACATATTTATTTTCCGCTTTATATTTTTTATCATAAATTTTGCTTTTATTTTTTATATTATATCATTTAAATTAAGTAAAAACATAGTAAGTATGGCTTTTATTTTAAAGTGTTGCTCTTTTAAAAATTTTTCTACAACTTAAATGGTATTTTTTATCTTTATAATAAATTAAAAATCTTCCTTCAAAATTAAATAAATTTACCAAATCATAATTTATGATTCTTCTATATATTAATGCATTATATATGTTTCAATCATTTAGATTAACAATATCCATACACTTTATATAAAATTAATTCTTATCACTCTTAATAGCTATTCAATATTAATGTCATATTTTTGTAATCAGTTTTAAATTGATGTATTCAGCAGCTAAAACACATTCCTTTACAAGGTATTTTCAATCAAAAATAAATCACTCATAATCAAGCCTTATTATATTACTATATAGCTCCTATCCTTCTATTAAATTAAATATATATATATATTTACGACTGTATGAAAATTTCAAAATAGGATTAAATATAGTTCTTTTTATTAAAGCTACATACAGAAATTTGTTAAGCACGTATTAAATAAATAAATATTTAAAGATTTTTAATAAAACGTAATAAAATTTAAAAAGGAGAAGAAGTATTTGGTACTTATATGTTTCTAAGTTAATTAATTTAATAATTTTTAAGTGAAAAATTTCAGTTTTCATTTTTATAAAAGAAAAATAGCTATTTTTTTAAATTAGACAAAATGATGTAAAAATTAAATATTGAATTAAATTCTTTTGTCTTTTAATTTGAGGAACGCTTTAATATTTTTTATTTTTTTAGAAATGTAGAACACAAAATTGCTTGGTTCCATTTAAAGATTAATATCTGGTTTTGATTATTATTAATTAATTAAATATACTTATAAAAAATTTGATAAATAAATAAATTAATCAAAAAAAATAAATACTTTCAACGAAAAAAAATAAACAATAAAAATTAAAAATAAAATTATTTTAATAAATTAAATTGCTTAAAATAACTAAGTAAAGATTAAAATTTCATTATTTGTGAAAAAATCTTTAAAATTTTAAGAACCAAATAACTGAAAAAATGAGTTTAGCAAATCACTCATAATAATCAATTAATTTAAAATAATGTTATTTTGAAGATTATTTGATGAATGATAAAACAATAAAAAAAGCTTTAAGCAAATAAATACAAGATATCTAAAAAATTTAACCTATTCAAAACTAATTTATTCAGAATGCTAGTGAAAATAATAAACAACTTTAAATACTTAAATAAAAATTAGGTTTTAAATAAGGAGATTTAAAAAATAACGAAAATACTATTAAAAAATCACAAAGAAAATAAATACAAAAATCTCCATAGAATTCAATTTATAGTTAAAGCGAGTAATAAAACGTCTTAAATGATCACGTAGAAAAATCCCTGGGTTATAAGCAAATTAAATATGAAAAAAATATCTCAGCCAAAGGAATTTAAGGATAATTAATATTAGATGAGGATACTAAAAAAAATATGTTAAAAAGTAAAGATAAGAAATTTTAAGTTAATTAACATGATTCAATTCAATTTACCAGTAATAATAATGTTTAAGTATGTGATTCATAAATTGAAATTAAATTTATTAAACTGGAATGGAGTATTTTGATTTTTCAATAGCTAAATGTTAATTCTTATCTCAGTGATAATTTTAAAAGTAAGGAAGAACAAATATTTAATAAATTGCAAGAAAAGGGATATTTTCTGCTTAATAAAGTGAATTAAAATTAAAATCAAGAAGTATTTGAAGGGTACTAGCAAATTGAATAGACTACCATAATAGGAATTTGTAAATAATATTATTTTGCTGTACTCCACGATTTCAGTGAGGAGGATTTCAGTTAAAAAATAGAAAGAGCTTGTTCAATAAGTTTAAATGGTTTACCATTGTTGATTGATTATTTTATTATAAATTAAAACACAAAAATAATCGTTTTTTAAAAGTAAAATTATTCTGATCTGGATGATTAAGTTATTGATTTCTTAATTAAAGATTTCAAATTATGGAGTTATTAATTATTTGATTTCCTTAACTCAGGATTAAAAAATCATTTTATAACAGATGATGATTAAAATCTTTTGAAATCTTTTAAACTTCATCAAGAGACTATAATAAATAACCTGCTATAAAAAAATTACTATTTAACTAGATACATAAATAAAGGAGGATAAGGTATTATATTTGATGGATTCAGAGAAGATTCTTCAAGAGTTTGTAATGATTTTATCTTTAAAATTTATCTTGATATTGAATAGAGTCAAATTGAAGAAGAAATTAAAATCATGTAATTATTTGAATAAAATACAAATGTAATAAATCTGATTGATCATATTAGGCTATATGATAGTAATACAAGCATTCTGGTCTTGGAAAAATGCTAATTTAGTTTATATGATGAATTATAAATATTTTTAAAACAAAAAAAATTTGCTTTTGAAAAGCTCATTAAAATGATTTTTGACCTATTAGATGGGTTAATTTAATTTAGAATATATAAAATCTTGCATTTAGATATTAAGCCTTCCAATATTTTAATTTCTCTATCTGGAAACTACATTTATACTGACTTTGGTTTATCAAAAGTAAAAAAGTAGAATGAAGCAATTAAAGTTGAAGGATTGACAAAATACTATGCCCCACCTGAACAAAAACAGTAAGATCTTAACATTGATTTTAGATCTGATACTTACTCTTTAGGAAAAACCTTTTAATAAATAATTAATGTGTATAAAAAAATTAACAAAAAAAAAAATGATTTCATAGACAGCTTTGAAAAAATAGTTAATGAAAAAATGGTCTAAGAGGCACGTGAATAAAGAGAGGATTGCAAGAAGATACATGAAATATTAATTTTGAAATTAATTAGTTTAGATTATAGTGAGTTTTTACAAGGATATTTGAAAAAAGTTAAAACAATTTAAGATTTATATTTGTATGACGAATGTAAAGATATCACATACTTCTTAGAATTGAACCTTTATTTTCATTTAGTTCATTTAAGAATTTTATATGAAAATTATTAAAAAAACAAAGATAAAGATTCTTTGTATTTGCAAAATTAATTGAAAAATATTGCTACTTAGCTAAATAAAATTGGCTTGTGCTATTCAAATCTTAGTAAATTTGAAAAAGCTATTAAATATTTACTAAAATCTCTTGAAATCAGGCAAACAATATTTAATGGTAATCATCCTGAAATAGCTGCATCACTTAATGATGTTGGTTATTGTTATGTTATTATGGGAGATTCTTAGGGAAGCTTAAAATTTCTTTTAGAGTGTCTATAAATGAGGAAATAACTATATACTTAAAATTATTAGGATTTAGCAATCACTTTAAATCATTTAGGTAGTGCTTATGATAGAATTGGGTAATTTTAAATTTCTTTAAAATATCAGCTAGAATCACTTCTAATGATAAGAAAAGTATTTAAAGGAGACCACAAATATGTTTCAAGTTCATTAAATAATTGTGGAAATAGTTATATTTCATTATAAAACTATGAAAAAGGATATGTAATGTATAACTAATCATATCAGATGAATATAAATTTATTCAAACAAAATCATCCCTGTATTGCAATAAATAATTCTTGTATTGGAACTTATTATTATTAATTATAAGATTACGAAAATAGCTTGAAACATTATTAAAAATGTTTAGAAATATATTAAAATATTTTTGGAAATTAACATGATATGATTGCAAAAACATTATTTGAAAAAGGAAAAATATATTACGAACTTGGTTATTATGATAAAGCATTAAAAAACTGTGAGGAAGCATATTAAATAGCTCTAAAAGTTTATGATGAAAATCATACTTTTCTAGTTTAGTGGATGTATTAAATTTATTTGATTTATAATGAAATGAAGGAGTAAACAAAGAGAGAAAAATAAGAAAAATTAATATTCGATAAAATAAATTAATAAATTAAAATTAAAAACAACAATTATGAACTTCTTGATATCTTAACATACTTAAATTGTTTCTAATCAAATTATTAAATTTCTTAAAAATATTGTTATGAATCTCTTAAAATCAAATAAAAAATATTTTAAAAAGATCATATGGAAATTGCCATATCTCTTAAATGGTTAGGATTAATTTATTAATAATTAAGGGAATATAAAAATAGTTTAAAATATAGTTTAGAATCTTTATTAATCGCTAAAAAGTTAATGAAAAATAATAATTGTAAAATAATTTACTTCTATACATAAGTAGGGAATGCTTATAAATATCTTAAAAAAGAGAATGAATCTTTGAAATATTACTTAATAGCTACATAAATAGCTAGAAAATAATTCAAAAAAAATGTTAATTTATTAGAATATGTATTGCATCAAATAGGTAACTACTACAAATATTTCGATTAGATAAAAATAGCTCTTTAATATTATTTAGATTCTTTGGAAGAAAAAAAGTAATTTTATAAAGAAAATAATATTTATATTGCCTACACTTTATTTGAAATTGGAAAATGCTATTATAATTAATAAGATTTTAAAAATTCTCTTAAGTATTTTTTAGAGTACAGAGATATGAGACAATAACTAAATTATATATTATATGATGATGATTATTTTTTATCTCTTAGTTATATTGTAAAATGCTATTAATTTATAAACGATCCTTTTAATGCACAAAAGATATCTTTAGAAAATTATTAAACTAGCATAAATATGAATAGAAAGGAAGATGAAATTTAAGATTCTTTGGATTTATTTGTAAAAAATTGTTGTAATTCTGAAACTTATTAATAAGCTATAGATTTTAGAGTTTAAAATCTAAAATATGAAAAATTCTATTAAGAAAACTTGTTGAGAATAGGGGGTCTTTATGAATTAATTGGTAAATTTGATTTATCTATCTAGTATTATGAAAAATTATACATATAACCTAATTTAGATGATGGAATTAAATGCTAATGCATTTTAAGATTAGGATAAGGATACAAAATTCTTGAATTTTATGAAATAGCCTTAATGTATTTATTAGAATTATATGACATGATTAAACATGTAAAAAGCCCAGAAGATTAAATTGAAATGATACTAAATGATATTATTTTTTGTTCTTAAAAATGTAATTATTTAGAATAATCATAAGTTTATATGTAAAAACTGAAAAAAGTTAAAGATTGTAATTACAATCCTGAAAGAATATAAATATTAAAATTCGAATAATATTTTTGAGGTTAGTGAAAAATTAAGGATTAAAAAATAAAAATATTAAGATTTATTTCAGAAGAGAAATTAGAAAGATTATGATGAGTAATAAAAAATAAAATAGAATAAGAATTAATAAAGATAAATAAATAACAATTAAATATTTGTTTTATTTATAAATACATAAATTATTTACTCTTACTTAATTATTTATATTTTTATAAACAAGTAATTATTTTGAATAACTTACCAAACTTGTCTATTAATAATTAATATATTTGTTTTTATTTCTTTATCTTTCAATATTGAAAAAAATAAAATTACAGTGTATCTAATATTAAAGTAATAAAATATGTAATTAATTATAATAAACAACATTAATTAATCAACTTAGTTCACTTCTTGCCCTTCATAAATTTGTGTGAAAAAAATGTAATTTGATCAATAAGAGTTTGTTTCAGTTTAATAAAATGTAGATTTTAAATTTAAATTTTTAAGACAAGAATAAATAATAAAACTTTGTGATATCTTCAACAGCATAACAAAACATATCTTTTTATTATATTATTACTACAGAAAGCATTATTTATATTTTTATAAAATTTGATGAATTTTAATTTAGTTATATATTCATGTATTTGAGTCAGATTTTAATAGAATTATTTATTATCTATTCGAAGCTTTTAATGCCATTTATTTTAGCCTATTTTATATATGCCTTAATTATTATATTAAAATAATTTAATTTAAAATACAAAATTTAGCTTGAAATAATTTTTTGTACATATGCCGTATAATTATCATTTAAATATTATTTAAGAAATGTAAGAGTTAGGTAGGAATCTAATTTTTTAATATTTTTATTTTTATCATTTTTTTTAACCCAAACCTTAATATTTTTATATTTTACAATATATTCTAAATGTAATTTTATTATTCATAATATATATTATTAAAAAATACACAAATTTAATGTAATTTTCAAATCAAACTATTAAAAATTTTTCTGATCTTATTAAAACATTAATAAAAGAGAGTACACATGATAAGTATTAATTTTTTATGTTCTTTTCAAATATGCTAAAAAAATTTTAATTATAGTTCAGATTCTACTATGTTTCCAACTTTCCTGGATTGGATTGAGTTTGCTAAATAAAATATTACAAGCTTTAAGTAAATTCTTTTAAATTTTGATTATAATCTATCTGAAGTTTATAAATAAATATATTTTGAAGAATATCATTAAATAAAATTTATTTACATATTATTAGATTTTCAGTTAAAGCAAGATAGCAGAGTCATATTTTTTGAGATTTTTTTAAAACCTATTTTAAACGAGTATTTGAAAGAGAATAATAAGTACAAAATTAATTAGATCAACATATTGTAAAGTCCACCATACTAATCTAATAATATAGATAGATGAGAGGATTTAATATATATATTAATTAATTGCTCCTAGATATAAAAGAAACAAAAAATTTAATTTGATTAATATAGTTTCTTTAAGAGATAATAGTTTTATAAAATAAATAAAAAATCAATATACCTAAATACCTCTTTAAGGATAACATACGAACTACAAGTTTCTTTCTTCAAAATGTGTATTTTTTCACATAAATAACGAATTATTGAGGTAGCCTTGTGAATGAAAGAGGTTTCAATTGATTTTATTTATATCTTCATTAAATTATTCATATTTTTTAAAGGTCAAAATTAATAAATTAAAAGGTTTAATTATTAATTTAATAATAAAAATAGGAACATATGAAATAGAAATAAATGAAAATCAAGTAGAATAATTAAAAAAAGTTTAAAAATAGAATTTAAAATAATAGCTAATGAATTTATTTATGATATATATTCAATATTTAATTTTAATTAAAATAAAAAATAAAATCACTATATACTTTAAAAAAATATGAGTGTTTTATTGTATATTATAATTATGCAAATCATAATTAAAACAAAATATATTTTCAATTAATTTTGCTAAAACAAGTAATAGTTTTTATGTATATTTTTAAGATAATAGATTTTTTAATTAATAATTTTAGAAAAAAGATAATACTAATTCTCTTGAGTCATTAGAACTTACGAGTCTAAAATTTGTTTCATTTTTCCAGTTATAAATTTTGCTCGAAAATAATAAATTTTTTATTTATATTTATATCAAAAAAGCTAAGATGAATGAAAACCTCACCTCTCTTAGCCATTTTTAAGCTTAATATTTACAATTTTTCAAGGTATAAAGATATCTAAAGGTAATTATTACTAAGGATATTCTCATAAATAAATAAATAAATATGTGCTGTAAAGAAGAGAATAATGATAATGCGTTTTAAAATAATCAAATAATTTTGAAAAAATATTAGTAGATAAAAGTTTGAATGTGAGATATATTTTTTAATTTCCTACCATTAAAATATGATTCTGCAAAGATCAATTTAATAAAATTATTTTCCCACTTTGGCAGTGAAAGTACATTATTAACCAAGAAAACTCTACTAAATTTTAATTTTAACATATTTTTTGTATTGCAAATATATTATTTAGTTATTATTAAATCTTATATTTATTACTCTATATAGACTTAATTTGGGCTATATTATCCTTACATTTAATAGTTGATATTTTAAAAGTGGCTTGATGTTTTAAAAATAACCATTATAGCTACTTGCAGAAATTTATTAAGTGGATATTAAATAAATATTTAGGAAAATTTTAAAGGATTTTTTATAAAATTAAATAAAATTGTAAAAAAGAAAAAATAAGTAAAGGAAGAGGTTACTAGCCTAAAATTTTTAATAAAATAATAAATTTTTAATCAAACATTTTCATTCATTTAAAATATTTTACCCCATTTGGGGCATAAAGGCACTGGGGCATAATTACGGTATTTACTGTACTGCTTTTATGATATTTCATATTTCTTTCCTAAGAAACAAAGTGAAATTAAAATGCAAATAGGTTATATTTATTATCTTATAATCATGATTTATATATCCTTAAATAATAAAATATATCTTAAGAAGAATTCAATTATAAAAAATATTTATCAATTAATTCGAAATTATTAAAGCTTATGTAAATAAAAAAATTATTTATTTTAAAAAAATCGAAAAGTATCTTAATTAAAGATATTTTTATGGGTTTTAATTAACAGAAATATTTTAATAGTTAATTTCATATTTAAATAAACATTTTGTGTTAATTATATTATAAGGCTGATAAAATTCAAGGCAATGTATGTATTCTAAAATTTTTATTGAAAAATGCTCTTTTATAAAAATAAATTTCTTGTTTAATAAACAAACTAAACTTTTAAACAATTGGCTAGTTCTTCCATAAATAAATATAAAAGATATTCTTTCTTAATATTTAATATAAAAAAAAATGTGGTTACAATCAGAAATGTTTTAGTAATTGCTAAATAAATGTTTAATAGATTATATAATTAATTTTTATAAAGTAAAATCATTTTAAAAAAAAGAAAAAAAAAGGTTTAATTTAGACTTTGAAATTAAATAATTAAAAATGATTAATTCAAACATCTAATTTTTTTGTATAAAAATCTAAATTTTTTAATCAAGCAATTAATCTTTCTTTAATTAAATTTTTTATTCACATATATTAATAAATTTCAGAAGAAACATATAGAATATGAAAAAATAAATTTGGGTAAAATTAAATTTATATTTTTTAAATAAAAAATTTTTAAAAATTAAATTTGTCATTTAAAATAAATTTTATATTTATTATTTGATACATTTCATAAATTATTGTGTTTAATTTTTTTAATTAAATAATTAATTATTTTGAGTTTAATAACTTTATTGAATTTGCTTAATTTAGTAAACTTTTATTAATCTCAAATTTCAAGAAGAAAAGAAAGATTTTATATAATACAAAGTAGAAGTTTCAGAGAAATTTTTTTTTTGGCTAAGTATAATTAGTTTGCAAAAATTGACATAAATTAATAATATAATGAAGATTATGGAATAAAAATAAATATAGCAGCTCCATAATTTTAATTCAAGTTGTATTTAACGAATTTTTTTCAATTTTAACCTTTTTCTCCTATTAGTACTGTGTTTTCAGGCTATTCCTCAAATTATTCTTCAACAAACATATCTTAGCACTATTAATATTCAGAAACTAAATCAAGTACATTTGACTCTGCTAATGTAAATTCAGTTTCATCCATTCCTTGATTTATATACCAATTTAAAAAGGCTTTTCTCTTAAACATTGCAATAAATTGCTCATCAATTCTCTTGAATACTTCTTAGATAGCAGTACTATTTCCTATAAGACTTACAGATTTTAGATTATTTTAAAGGGGAATTTCACAAACTGAATGCTTAAGATTATTTGGAATCCATTCCACAAAATAAGAAGAATTCTTATTACTGACACTTAAAACTTATTCATCTACTTCTTTATAAGACATTTTACCTCTAAAGCTTGCAAATGCTGCTAAAAACCTGCCATATCTTGGATCAGCAGAGCATGTCATATTTGTTGCATCAAACATCTATTGATGTAAATAAGGAACTGTTATAGGGATATCCTCTGTTTGTATTGCTTGAAGAGGAGCCATACTTGTCATTAAAAAGTGAAGACGAGGAAAGGGAACCAAATTAATACCAAATTTTCTTAAATCTTAGTTTAATTAGCTAGGAAATCTCATTGTACAAGTAATGGAAGACATAACAGATGAAACCAAATAGTTAAGAATGCTATAAGTTGGAGATATTACTTTGAGCTTCTTGGAGCAAACATTATAAAGAGCTTCGTTATCAATTACCATACATTCATCAGCATGTTCAATTAACTGATTTATAGAAAGAATAGCATTATAAGGTTCTACTACTGTATCTGAAACTTTCAGAGAAGGGAAAATAGAGAATGCTTGTATAATTCTGTTAGGATATTCATCTTTCATAGTTTTAATAAGAAGGGTGCCCATTCCAGAACCAGTACCACCTCCAATAGAGTGAGTAATTTGAAATCCTTAAAAGGAATCACAGCTTTCAGCTTATATTCTTATAATTTCTTTTACATTGTCTACGTACTAAGCTCCTAAAGTATTGTAACCAACTGCCCAATTATTCTCAGCTCCCGTTTAACCAGAGATAAAGCTATCAGGCATAAAAAGCTAACCAAGAGCACTGGCTTTAATATAATCAATAGTTCCAGGCTCTAAATCAATCAGGATAGCTCTGAGGATATATCTAGCTTCTTAAACCTCATTATAATAAATATTTATGTTTTGTAACTGTACATCAGAGTTACCTACATAGAAACCAGTAGACTATATACCATGTTCAGAAGATACGGCTTCCCAAAATTTGGCACCTATTTAATTACCACACTATCCAACTTAAAGATTAATTATTTCTCTCATTAAAATACACAAATTTTTTTCTTTTAAAAAAAACTAATTATTTACCTTTACAAAATAATTTGCTTTCCTTTATATCAAATAATAATCACAAGATTCTGATAAATTTTAATTAAATTAACTAAAATAAAGTTATTTTCTATAATCAGGTATCAAATAAATTTAATGCAATTTATTCATTATTAATAAATATAAAGTAATTTTAATTTTTAAAGATTTTTTTTAAATTTAATGGTGAATTCTTAAATATTAACTATTTCAATTGTATGAAAGAATGAAAATATGCAATATTATTTAAATTTACCCATCATAAATTTTATTAAATTTAATGCTAAAACAGTCTTGCATTATATTCTTTTACCTATAATTAACACAGATTATTCTTTAATTATTCATTTTTTTACAAAAAGGTAATTTTATTTTAAAATGAATTCATTAAATTTTAATTAACTTTTTAAAATTATAAATACTTATTTTTTATATAAATTATGTCATATTTTTACAAATTTTATATTTTAATCAATAAATTTACAGAAATAAATCATTTTAATTAATAATTTCAAATAAAAGCTTAAAACGAATTTCTCAATTTAAATCACCCATCAATAAACTTATTAATTATTAAAAACAATTTTATAGAATAAAAAATTTAATTTATGATAATTAATATTTTACGAATTTTAATCATAACTAGTTTTTGGCACTTTTTGTTTATTTAAGTTTTTATTCTTTTAATCCATGAGTCATCAGCGCTTCCATGTAAACACCTAAGATTATTTAGATTTTTAAATTTAAATCATTCAATTTAAAAATTAGAGATTTGGTGAAATTGTATATAAAACTTAAATATTTAAACAAGATTTTCAAAAGCAGCGTGAGAATATTAAATAATTTAAATTTTCAACAATTTTTTTAAATATTTTGTTATATAGAAGGTGTCTTTTGAAGCATTTATTTATTATAATAGTTAATTTGAAATAAATAATCATAATATTAATTTTTTATAATTACAATAAGCTTAAATTGAAGTAAAGTAAATTTCTAAGCTTTTATATGCTAAGCCCAATATATCTTTCTTCTTATGAACCAGTTAAACAATCACTGAAAATATTTTATTTATTTAAATAGATAAAAAATAAATATTGTGCTGTTAATTAAATAAGATTAATAATGACAAAATAAATAAATTTTAAAGCAAGCTTAACATAATTAAAACTAATAATAATGATCTAAATTGGTAGATAAAAATTTTGAATGAAACTTAAAAATAAAATGATAAAAAAATAAATTAAAGTAACCTAAAATCAATTTCTAAAACTTTGATGTTTTGACATTTTTCTAAACTGAGTCCTATGTATTTAATTCCTTTTGCTCCAATATCATTGGTTCTAAGAATTTTGACATTAAAAGAAATTAGGAAAAGCAATAATCTTATTAACAAATGATCAAACCAATTAAATGAAAATAAAATGCTAGAAAGTTAATTGATAAAATAATAAAAAATTAAAATCATAAAAAACGTTTAAACAATAAATTGTATTTAAAAAATTTAATAAAATTCATATATAATATATACGCTAAAGAAAGACCCAAATTAGTAAGATTCTAAAGCTTTTCTAAGCTCATTCCAATGTGCTTTGCCCCTATCTCCCCTATAATGTTGTCTCTAAAAATTAAATTTGTAATTGCGATTAATTGAATTTTCTAAAAACTTGGTTTGTATTAAGCTTTTAACATTTAATTTCATAATAGAGCTAAAACCTATTAAGAATCAATAAAATATATTGTTAATTACTTTAAAATGAGATACAAAGATTTTAGATTTTAAAGCTGCTCTACACTTTTCCCAATCTCTTTAGCTCCTTCTGAATTCAGGTTATTTTTACTAAATAGATAAAATAATTTAACTTATATTTTGTATGATAATTAAGTTTAAAGGAAATGATTCTTTATTTTTTTAAATATATGCTAACCATTAATTTAATTTAATATTAATTGAATGACTTAAAGAGAAATAAGAAAAAAATTTCAGTAAAAACCAGATAATTTAATATGTTTTATAGGTTAAATAAAAGTAATATCCAGAAATTAATATATTTTAGTAAAGAGTTTTGATGCAAATGTAATGATCATAATTTTCTAGTTACAAATTAATCAATCAAAAACTGAATTTTTTGAGTCAAAATAATATTTATTAATTTTAATATTGTTGAATCAGCAGAATTTATTTTTAAATTTAAAATATTGTAAATTTTGATTTATGCATACTGTTGCTTGTAAGTAAATAATTCAAAATTTAATAAAAACTTGATTTCCCATAGAATTAATTTTGATTAAATGATATTATTAAATTACTCTAAAAAAAGAATGAGCTTATTAATGTTTTATTTTTATGAGACTATTGTAATTGATTTAGTGATATCATTGATTCCGAATATACTAAAGAAGAGAAACTTATTAAAAGATTAGCTATTTGTTTATATAAATTTTAATTTAATTTTTAAAATGGTTGATTTAATTAAAATTTACCAATAATTCAATTAAACTTCTTGATAGCTGCTCAAATCTACATCTTATGTGATTTTGTAATTTTTATCAAAGCAAATTCTTTTTGGTTTTTATTTATTGTCTGTAATTGCGGTTTTATTTACTTTTAAAGATTTTAAAGATATTTCGTTGATTTGAAATTCCTTAAGTTTTGAAAGCAGAGCAGCAGGTTGTAATATATTTTATTTATCTGGATTTACCATGCAGCTAATTATTTTGTTAAAAAAGCTGTTTTATTGCTGATTTTTTATTTCTGGAATTGTTTCAAATAAGTTTTTTGTTTTCAAACTAATCTTTTCATTTAAGGATAGGTGTCTTTAAATAAATACTTCTACCAACAATAAGCCTATTGAATATATATCATCCTATTTTATTTAAAAAAAATATCCAATAAATGATAACATTTATAATGATATTTATTTATTCAAAGAAATAAAAACTATTGGGTTTTATTAGTGGAATATATTATTTTTAACAAATTGTTTCATTTTATTTAGAAAAGATAATTTAATATCTATTGATTTAATGTTTTACTATATAATTCCAAAATTATCTTCATAAACACTAAATACTATTTTGAAATATGAATAGTATTTTTAGCTTCTACTTTGTTTTTTATTAATTTCTTGATTCATATTAAATAAAACCTCTCAAAAAATTGGAGAAATCAATATTGCCTTTTTTAATTTTGAATATTCACAAAGAAATTATTAAGAATAAATGTAAAAAAAAATATGAAATCTATTTTTTGTATTCAAATCTTTGAAATATTCCACTAAAAATAAAATTAAAAATGTGTATATTCCAAGATATTTGATGAGTACTTATGCATATAAATAGTAGTTAGTTATATTTAAATTAATAAATTTATAATTTAGATCTATTTTAACTGAAAAAAATATGGTATTTAGTTTATTGCTTTTGCTGAGTTAGGTCAATTTTAATGTTTTAAAGAATTTGTATTATTTGTGGTTTTGCAAAATAGCTAATTCTTTTAAGATACAAATTATGTTGTAAATTATAAATTTTTTATTAGAAAGATACTTATTTTTGATCATGCATTTAAGTATTCTTGTTGATCTAAGAGAATCCAAAGTTTACTTTAATTAATAAAATTTGAATATAATTAAGTAATTAATATATATAAGAAAATGGGTCTTCCGGCCCAAGACAAATGTCCAAGTATAAACTACCTCCAAACTAACCTATGTTAGTTTGGAGGTAGTTTATACTTGGACATTTGTCTTGGGCCGGAAGACCCATTTTCTTATATATATTAATTAGTGAATAAATTTACCTATTGTAAATTGATTGTATTTCAGACTATATAAAATGTCTTTAGCTTTAATTTTGCCATGAACAATCCCACTTTCTTGAAAGACCAATAACCCTTTAAGTAGTTAATATGTAAGCGCTACTAATTACTCAAAACTAAATTTGTTTTGCTCGATGACTTCTCCAAGATTATCTAAAATAAATAAATTGAAAATATAATATGTATTATTAATACATCAATTTAAATAGATTACAGTCGTAATAATCAACAACTAAAGCAAAAACACCCGAATCCAAATCTTCAAAGCAATCTAAAATATGGAGAGCATATTTTTAGCTTTTGATTTTATTTAAAATATGCCTTTTTGTGTTAAATTCCTCTACATGCTCCATATTATTCATACTTATAAGTTTCTTGATAGCAACCTATTATTTCTACTTTATTTTTATGGCTCTATAAACTTCACTAATACATCCTTATCCAAGTTTTTCTTAAAGTAAATAGCCATTTTTCTAAAAATAATCACTGATCTACATGTTTGAATATGGTATCTCTTTTTACAGCTAATTATTCTTTTTAGCAGTTATTGCAAATTATTCACTTTTACTAATTAATAAAAAATTTTGTTTATAAAAAATAATTCATAAATGCTGATAAAATTAAGCTTAGAAAAATAAGATAGAACTAAATTATATTCTGATATATTCTAGTTTAATATTTAAAATTATTTGTTTATGAATAATTCAGTTGTAAATTTCTAAGAGAATATATACTAAAATTTTGTCTTATAAATACAATTTTAAAATAGAAAGTTATAACGCATTATTTTTTTAATGAAAGTGATAAATCATAACAGAAATACAAAAAATAGTAGCAAAACAAAAAAATATTAAACAAAGAAATTTAATATTCTTTATTATTCTTAATTTGTAGATATTTACAAACTTTAAATAAAAATATTATAATCTTTTATAAAAGTAATTCAAATATGTTTTATTTTTATTACTTGATAATTTTAATATTTTATTTTGCTAAAATTTTAAGAATAAATCATAAATTATTTCAATAATATAAAGATTTTTAACCAATTTAATAAATAATCTATTAAATATATTTTTAAAATTAACAGTATATTAATTAGCAAAATTCAATAATACAATACTTAATATTTATTAAATCAAATTAAAAATTATTTTTATTTTAAGTAATTTTCTATTTTATATAAGTCGTACTATTTTAAATTTTCTTTACTTCTATCTCAATTAATTTAAACCTGATTAATAAAAAAATAAAATTTTTTTAAATTTATAATTTATTAATTACTTTTACATTTTTAATTGATAATTATTCATTTAGCAAACTCTCTAATTTTTATTATACAGAACTATCTAACCTATTAAAATATTAATAAATTTATTATTTTATGATATTAAATTTGAAAAATATTTATATTGATAATAAAAGCTAATAATAATAGTATAATAATTTCTGATTTCTATATTATGAAAAACCGAATATATGCATAAATTTAAATTTTCTTATCTTCTCATTTATTAATGAAAATTGTATAAAACATTTATTTAATCATCTTGTATCTTGTGATGATTAATTAAGTAAATAAAAGGTTAATTTTTCATGGTTAAATAGTAAATAAGCAATTTAATAAATGAGAAGCTAGCATAATTAGCTAATAACAAAGTCAAAAACTTAATTGAATTTGAAAAATAATAAATATTCAATTATTAATTTATCAATCAAAAAGTAAAGATTTTACTAAAGGTCAAGAACTAAATTTATGATATTTTAGCACTAGATTATTCCTGTGACTAAATCCTATGCACCTGCATCACTAATTTGATTCCAACTATAAATATAAGAATAAACAATAAACTAAATAAATTTGGAGGAGAAAGAATGGTTAAAAAAATGGCTTTCGTTAGTATTTTAGTTCATTTTTTCTGATGAGTAAGTAAAGAAATTAGTTAATTTTTATTTAATTAGTCAATAAATATGTAATAAAGCAAAGTTATTAAATTAAAAACTGGCTTAATTTGCTAAAAGTTAATTCTAAAGCTTAATTCAGTCTGCAAAATAATCAATTATCATTTATTAGTTTATCAATAAATAAATTAATTTTTTACCTTAAGTCAAGAGTCAAAGTTGTGATATTTTAGCACTACGCTATTTCTGTTCCTAAATCTTTAGCACCTGCATCACCAATTTGATTCGAACTTTTAATATAAGAATTGATAATTAATTAAATACATATTGAGGATAAAATGGTAAAAAAAGATGGATTTTATTATTTTTTTTGTTGTGTTGTAATGAGATAGTAAAGAATTTAGCTAATTTTTTTTGATTTTGTAAGTAAATTGGCAAATTATTAAATGTCAAGCTGGCATAATTAGCTAATAACTAAACCATAAGGTTAATTCAATTAGCAAAATAATTTATTCTAATTTATTAGTTTATTAATCAATAAATTAAGTTTTTACCTTAACTAAAGAGTCAAAGTTGTAATCTTTTTGCACTATGCTATTCCTGTGCCTAAATTCTTTGCACCTGTTTCACCAATTTGATTATCTCTTTAAATAAAAGAAGAAATAATTAATTAAGATAATATGGAGTTTAAATATCGTATTAAAAGATGACTTTCTTTAGTATTTTAGTTTTTTGTGATGAATTAGTTAAGAAATTAGTATATTTTTATTTTGTAAGTAGTTAAATAAATAAATAACCAAGTTAGTAAGCGATAATCTAGCTTAATTAGCTAATAAATAAATTAAACACTTAATTAAATAAGCAAAATAATCAATTATTAGTTTATCAATCAATAAATTAAGTATTTACTGAAGGTCAATCGTCAAAATTATGATATTTTTGCACGAAGCTATTCCTATACTTAAATCTTTTGCACCTTCGTCACCAATTTGATTTGAACTTTTAAAATAAGAATTAATAAATTTCATGGAGAAATTATGTCCATCATTAGTATTTTAGTTATTTTGTGAGGAGTAAGAGTAAGAAAAGAAATTAATTAATTTTTATTTGGTTAGTAAATAAATATGTAAAAAAGCAAGTTAGTAAATGACAAGCTGACTTGGCTAGCTAATAAGTAAGTGAAAAACTTAATTCAATCTGAAAAATGATCAATATTCAATTATTAATTTATAAATAAAAAAACTATGTTTTTACTAAAGGTCCAGGGCCAAAATTGTGATGTTTTTGCACTAGGCTATTCCTAAGCCTAAATATTTTGCACCAGTATCACCAATTTGATTCTATCTTTAATTAAAAGAATAAAAAATAAACTAAATATATTTGATAGAGAAAGAATGGTTAAAAAATTAGGATTTTGTTTGTTTTGTTAAGATGATTAAGCAAAGAAATTCATTTTTTATTTTATTAGTAAATAAAGAAATAAGTAAATTAGTAAATGAAGAGCTGGCAGTTAGCTTATTAATCAAAAAATTAAGTTTTTACATTAACTAAATATTTAAAGTTGTGATATTTTGACACTAAGCTATTCCTGTGCTTAAATCTTTTGCTCCTGCATCACCAATTTGATTCCAACTTTAAATATAAGAATAAATAATGAATTAAATAAATATGGAGGAGAAACGATGGTAAAAAAAATATTGCTTTTATTAGTATTTTAGTTTTGTTATGATGACAAACTAAATAAGTAATTAAACAAGTTAGTAAATGACAAGCTAGTTTAATTAGCTAAAAACTAAGACAAAGATTTAATTCAATCAGCAAAAAACAATAAATTCTCAATTATTAGTTTATCTATAAATAAATTAAGTTTTTACTTAAGGTCAATCATCAATATTATAATATTTTTGCACTAAGCTATTCCTATGCCTAAATCATTTGCACCTGGGCCACCAATTTGATTCGAACTTTTAATATAAGGATAAACAATTAATTAAATAACTATTTAGTAGAAAAGATGTTAAAAAGTGATGGAAATAGTTAACATTTTAGTTTTTAGTGATTAGTAATTAAAGAAATTTGCTAATTTTTATTTGATCAGTAAGTAAATAAATAAGTTAATAAATAAAAATCTGGCTTAATTAGCTAATAACTAAATCAAAAGCTTAATTTTATCAATCAATAAATAATTTTTACTTAAGGTTAAGAATCAAAGTTGTGATATTTTTGCACTCGGATATTCCTGTGCTTAAATCTTTTGCACCTGCATCACTAATTTGATTTTCTCTTTAAATAGAAGAATAAATTATGAATTAAATACATTTAGAGGGAAAAGATGGTAAAACAATGGGCTTTTGTTAGTATTTTAGTTAAGTAGTGATAAAAAAGAAAATAAATTTGTTAATTTTTATTTGAATTAATTTTACATTAACTAAAGTGTCAAAGTTGTGATATTTTGGCACTATGCAATTCCTGTGCCTAAATCTTATGCACCTGCATCGCTAATTTGATTCGAACTTTATATATAAGAATATATTATAAATAAAATAAAAATGGAGGAAAAAGGGTAGTAAAAAAATGGCAATAGCTAGTATTTTAATTGTGCTATGATGAGTAAGTTAATTTTTATTGGTAGTTAGTAAACAAGTAAATAATCATACTATTAAATGAAAAGCTGGTTAATTAGCTAAAAACTTAGTCAAAAGCTTAATTTAATAAGCAAAAAAATCAGTACTCAATTAATATTTTATCAATTAAGTAATTAAGATCTTACCTTAAGTCAAGAGTTAAAATTGTGATGTTTTTGCACTAAGCTATTTCTGTACCTAAATCTTTAGCACCTGCATCACCAATTTGATTTGAACTTTAAATATAAGAATAAATAATGAATTAAATAAAAATGGAGGATACAGAATGGTAAATAAATATGACTTCCTTTAGTATTTAATTTGTATTCAAGTAAGTGTATTATTTTTTAATTTTGTTAATAGGTAAATAAGTAAGTTTGTTAATGAAAAGCTAGCTTAATTAGATAATATATAAGTCAAAAGATTTAATTTATTTAATACACTTAATAACAAAATATGTTTTTATATTTAATAGTTAATATTTTATAAATAAATAAAAATAAATTAATTTCATAAATTGATCATTATTTTATTATTAAGTCATAATTAAAATGTTAGAAAATTAATCAGTATAATTATAAACTATAATTTTATTCTCCAAAATAATGATTTATTTTTAAGTATTATATTTAATATTAAAATTTTTAAAATGTTTACAATTAAATTACTTTTGGAAGTTTTAAATTTATGTTTTAACAATATTATTGGGTGGGTTTAAAAAACATAAAATAGTGTTAAATCTAAATTTTTTAGTAATAATTCTAATTTATAAATTTCGAATAATTGCCATGTTATGAATTTATAATTTAAAAGTATTACCTAAAATCAAGATCTATTGTTGGTAGGTTTGTAACAATTTATTTTTAAATACCTGCAATATTTATAGTCTTCATTATAGGTTATGGAATAAGTAAAAAGTTTTATGGATTCTATTCTATATGATCCAACAAATCTATTCTATTTTCTTACTAATAAACTAAAAAATCCTGTATGAATTCATAAATCCTTGATTATCTATTAAGCTTATCTTGATTATCATATTCAGTTTGAGGATCAAAAGGTATGGTGAACTAAGAGCTTATCATATTATAATATGATAAAGGATATTTGTTTTAGTCTTAGCTAAAAGCAAGATAATTATCAACTAAACATAAGACTAAACCAACTGAGAAAATGTCAGACTTATATTTTATAAAATATTGCCAAACAGAAATTTATTGAATTTAATAAATACCTTTTTAGAATAAATTCTTTTATTATTAATATCATGATAAGTTTCTGGAGCCCAAAATAAAAATGTACCTAAAATCTTTTATATGATTAATAAACTAATAAAATATATTTCTTATTCAATAGCATACTTATTCTGTTTCTATGAAATCTAAATTATTTAACTTTGTAGCACATCCAAAATCACCTAAGTTAATTAATATATTTAATTTAAAAAAAAATATAGAAATTTACTCAGCTTGACCTAAATTTAATTATCTTTTTCTAATATTAAAAAATTATCTGGTTTAAGATCATTATGAATGATGTTTAAACTATGTAAAAAGCTAACAGCACTTATTATTTAGAGTGAAATTAACAATTTTTTCTCCTCATTAATTTCTTCTTCTTTTTTTTATTTGTCTAAATAATTTTATAGAGAACCTTTTTTAAATTTGAAATTAATATTATCTCATTAAAATAGTTTATATTCACAAAATTAAAGTTAGTTTGAATTTTTTAAAATATTGAAAAATAATTTAAAATATTAATTATTAAATTAAATAAATGGATGATAAGTTTCAATTTTACAAGTGCATCTTTCTAACTCATAGACTACATAACGATTATTTATACCTTACAGATAGTAATGAGAATAAAATTCAATAATTAAAGGCATTTAGACCATTTTCATGATATGAATTTCATCATTAATTTGTTTTTCATTTTCAATTTATTAAATTTTTAGGACAATATCCTTTTAGATTTTCTTATTCCAAGTAGCTAATATGATCCCTTAACCTCCAAAACCAATAATTTAAAAGCTACGATTGTATTATTCATTTTTGAATAATTGAGATATCAATATTATTAAATTTTCTCTGCTAAATTAAAATTTTTTTTAATCTTCTTAAATCTATGAATTATAAAATTCTATGATATGCTCCACTTACCTTTCTATCTAACTCTATTTAATAAATAATTTTTTTCAATATTTATTTTGTAAAAAAATTATTCAAGTATACAATTTTTGAAATATTTTTAAAATAAATTTAAAAAAGAATATTGTGTATAAAGAATTTATACTTAAAAATAAAAAATATTTCAAATAAATAAAAAATTAATTTTAGAAAATCAAAAAAATTAAAAATTTTTATCACATATTTTTTTTTTTGATTGTGGGTTTTTTTATAATTTACAATTATTATATGATATTATTATTTTCAAATAAAAAAATTTCATCTTTTTTAAATTTGCTTTTACATAAAATGAAAAAAAAACAATCAAAAATATAAAATTTTGTAACATTATTTAAGATTTTACCTCTATGAATATAGAGTATATTTAGAACGGTAGCTATCCTTATTACATATTTATGAGCATTTCTAATAATTCAGTTACTGTTTTTCTATTATTATATTCTTTTTTTAGACAGATTTCAATGATCTTGTGTAAATTTGTGTTTCTATTTAAACTCTTTTTTTTCCAAAGGTAGTGCCCTTTATAAATTGAAACCAATTCGATATTATTTAGCCACTTATTTGCATATAGGTTCAAATTATCTAGTTGTAATAAGATCAATCCTATTGAAAAAATGTCAGACTTTATAATTAAATGAAATTAAAATACTGAAATAATATTTAATAAAAAAAATTTTACTTAAATTCTGAATTAGCCATCTTCTAATTCTGGTGCCATATAGAATTCAGTTCCTCTCTTTAATTTATTTATTAATTTTTCATAAAAATATTTAGATATATCAATTAAATTACAATTGATTTGAAGCTCTTAGAAAGAGATAGAGGAGTTGCAAATCCAAGATCACCTTTTCATTAATTTATTTAAGTTTTACTCTAATATAAAAATTATATGAAATTTTGAATTTTACAAAGTTTTATTTAAAACTGTTAGTTATCTTATTTGCAAAATAAGAAATTTTAAGGTTTGATGTCTCTGTGTAAAATATTTTAGCTATGTAAAGTATTCAAACCATCGAGCATTTAGATTGCAATATGCTCTTTTAATCTTTGGTCGTTGGATAGGTTATTGTCAAGTATGTATTAAAATAGATCTCTTAAGTTACCTTTAATTAAAAAAAATATATAATTGCTAAATTTTAATAAAATCATCTATTTAAAAAACTAATAATACAATTATTTCTTAAATATATTGCAAATTAGTTATTAAGGTAGTAATAAAATGGCTGATATTAAATGAGATGGTAAAATTATTTAATACAGATGTTCTTATAAAAATTGTAAATATAAACTATATTTTTTTATCAATAATCTAAAAAAATAATTTAATAATTTTGGAATTTTTTAATATTTTAAGTGGCTTTTAACATAAAAATATGTATTTATAAAATTTAAGATAAGCTATTTTATTTCTTTTAATTTTATTTTCTTCTCAAAGCTGAAATACTAAACCATATTCATTTATTTTTAACTACAAATTCATAAAAATACTTATTTTTTCATGAAGGATGTAAAAATATTACATTCCTTTAAAATAATTTATATGAAATAGTTCTAAAATTGATTAAAGAATAGAAATTAAAGTTTTTAATATATTCAAAGAAATAAATTTTTTAGCTCTCTTTATATCTTTAAAGGAGTAAATTAAAAAATATGAGAATTTAAAACTTAAATTTTCATCTAAATTAAGACTATAATTTAAGTATTTACATCTTAGGTAAAAAAAATTCAAAGTATTTTGAATGAAAACAATATTATTAAATATGATGAAATTTATTTAGTACACTAATTAACTATTTTCTTAATAAAATAAGAAAGGTTTTGTAAAAGTCATTTATTTAATAAAGAAAGATATTTTTGATTTTTTATATTAAAAAGGAATAAATATTTAATGCATATCTCTTTTACTTTTATTACTTCAATTAAATTAATTAATAAATGAAGAAAAAAGTTTTTACTAAATGAATGAAATTTGAATTTAGTAGATATTTTAATTAATTCATAACAAACTGTTAATTATGATATAAAGGTGAAAAATGAAAACTAAAGCTAGTAAATTAACATATTTATACAAGTAAAACCAGCGAAAATAAGTTTAAAGCAAATAATATTACCTTCACAAGTTTCCATTTCAATTACTAAGAAAATAGTTTCTTATTAGTTTTAGTAAACTGCGTTTTAGTCTTTTTTGAGATAATCATAATCTTCATCATATACATAAATACAGTCAAATACTTTGACTACATGCTTGCTGTAACTCACTTTTTTGAGTAATTCAAATTCTTTTTTAATAGCTTCAATTGACCTTTTTTACTTTTTGTTGGAGCTGTCTATAATTTTAAGGACAGAAGATCGCTATTCATTAATATTCCTTGCTTTTAGCACAAGTGATTGCGCTCCATCATCTAAATACTCAAAATCCTAAAACTAGGGTTATTATTAGCTCATCAATTCAAAGAACTTTTCCAATGAAAGTCTGTTAATTGGGCATTTATCAGAGAATCTTTTTGAAATCCTACATGCAAGTCTTTTTAGATAGATATCTTACTATTGCATTTAGTTTGACATTTTTTTAGACAAATTTAATTAGCTTTTATATGATATTTCTTATGGTTGGCGAGGTTTAACTTTTTATTACTAAAAACAAATTGGCTTGATATTAATTAAATTATTTATAAATAAAAGGTCATAAAAATAAATTTAAAGGATTAATTTTTTCAATTAGATTCATGCTAATCTAATTAAAAAAAGGTGTATTATTTATTCATTTATATAAAATTAAAGTATCTGACTATACAAAAGTATTTTATTCTACATTTCGTTTAAATTTAATTCAAGCTTTTAATATTTTTATTAAATCTATTTTAAAATTATAAAATGTATATATACAATAACAATAAAAAATGCAAAAAGAAATATTATAATTCTCTTAATGATGAGAACACAAAATGAGACATATAATTTTGATACTGAAAATTTTGAATGTTAGATTGATAAATTAATTTGTATATGGAATCAGTAAAACAAGAAGTAAAAATTAGTTTTTAATAAAATGCAAATTGATTTATCCATAAAATTGTTATTCATTTTATTAAAATCTAACAGTTTAAAATATCAAAAAATAGTTAAAAATTAAAGTATATGTCATATAGTTTGTAGATTGAGATAAAATTGACTATTTTACAAATAAATAAAATTCATATATTGCTATTCCTGGTTTTAAAATTATATATATATATATATATTTTATGTTGTTGATGCAAGCTCCTATTAAAAATATTCTATTAAATCTAAAACATTTGCAGCACGTGAATATAGTTTAACAAATACAGTATAAAATATTTAAATAATTAGTTCTATTTTAAATATTCTTTCCTTTTATCTCAATAAATATTAATCTGATAAAAAAAAATATATTTTTTTTAAAATTATAATTTATTAATTAATTTTACATTTTAAGTTGTAAACAAATTCCTTAATTCTTAATTAATTTTATTTCCTAAACTATATAAATATTAGTAAATATTTTATTTAAAAAAATTAATATCAAATTCATTTTAGATTGAATTGTTAGGGTTATTAATGATGATAAAATAAGTTTGATATGAATAGTAGAAAATATGCTTAATTTTAATTTTCCATTGTTCTAATTTATTAATTTACTTTGTATAAAAAAATTATTTAATTATACGAGATAGATAGATAAGTAAAAAAATTCGTTAATTTTTATTTGGTTAGTAAGTAAATAAGCAAGTTAGTAAATGATAAACAAGCTGGCTTAATTAGCTAATAACTTAATTCAATCACCAATTTAATCAATTCTCAATTTTTAGTTTACCAATCAATAAATTAAGTTTTTACCTCAAACTAAGTTACAAATTCATGATATTTTTGCACTAGGCTATTCCTGTGCCTAAAGCTTTTGCACCTGCATCACCAATTTTATTAGAACTTTAAATATAAGAATAAATAATGAATTTAAATAAATATGGAGGAGAAAGAATGGTAAAAAAGATGGCTTTCGTTAGTATTTTAGTTGTGTTGTGATGAGTAAGTAAAGAAATTC
>AFXY02001905.1:0-111681 GCA_000231845.2 Tetrahymena malaccensis 436 | reverse complement strand
ATTTTGCTTTCAAAAGAAAAAAAAAAAGAATTTAATATTATTTAGGAATTAATAAAAAGAAAATAAATAAATGATAATAATAAAATTGTAATATTTTTGAATTTTATTCAAATTATAATAAATACATTTTTTAAATTTTAAGAGAAATATTTATTGACATATATATATATTTTACTTAAATTAATAAAATATTATTAAAATCATAAACCAGCTAAAAGATCATCATTAGCTTCTTCTTAATTTTATTATTCTCCTTTGTTTTCTTATTGGTTAGGTTGTTATGCAAATTGACCAAAAAGATTACCATGCTCTTAAGAAAATTGCTAATTTTATTACACGTTTTGTTATTATTGTTTCTTTTGAGGGTTTTTTAGTTTCTTTTTCTTTAATAGTCTAGGAATCTAAAGGAAAATTTAAACTGCTTAATATTAAGTATAGAATGATATTATTGTTTTACATTAGAAGGATAAAGATTAGTGATTGAAGGTTTCTGAGACAAAGCAGTGAATTCCTCTTAATCTCTGTCATTGTATGCTTTGATCATCTGATTTAAAAAATATTTTTTAATAATTCTATATTTAATATTAGACTTACTGCTTCACTAATTTCATACTCTCTTGCAGAGTAAAATCCAGGAATCCTAGTTTATAATGAAGAATAAATATATATTTGATATTTTAATAATTCATATACTATTAGCAAAGAGCATTGAATTCAGATTCAGCTCTCAAAGCTTCGTCTTCCATTAAGCATAAACAAACGATGCATAAGGCATACTATTCATTATTAATTTAGTTTTACTTAAAATAAGCTAATCCAAATAAAATTACTTAAGGTGTTTAGAATCTATTTTTGGTATCAGTAGGATTTGTAAATTGTTTTTTTATCATAGATATTGCTTGAGAATATCTTTTAAAAATAAATTATTAGAATTTTTCAAAATCATTGACTAATTAACTAACTAACAAAATATTTACTTTCCTATCTCAACCAAAACTTCTAAATAATAATCAAATATTTCTTTTTTGTTATACATCTTTTCTGAAGCATCAGCATCTTCTATTCCTGATTCTAAGAATTTTATCCCCTCATCATGTTAAGAATTTTAAATTAAGTATCTTTTTAATTCAAAAGTTTTTAAAAAAAACTAAGATATTTTAATTCAATTTCATTTTTATTTATTTACTTGGCAACCTTTTATTTCAATTTTATACATTCAGTATGAGAATCAGCTCCTTTAAATAACATGCTTGCCTAATATTTGAACAAATTTTAAATAAATTTTCAGAAGATAGCAAATATTACTTCATTAGTAAATTCAATAATCTTTTAAAAGTCTTTTGATTCAAGCTTTTCAATTAATATATTCAACATAGCTTCTATGTTTCTTGCAGTTCCCCAAATTCTAATAATATTAAAGGTTATTTAATATGAATATTATCACAAATAATTGCAATTTAAGGCAAAATAATGTACTCGTGTAGCTTATCATTACAGATTTTGCATTACTCCAAAGCCTTTAAAGCCTTTTCCCAGCTACCTGCCTTTGTATATAGTCTAACTATTTATATTATCAATTAACTTAGATGACTTAATATTTATTATAAAATTAATAATACCAGCATCATCGAAGTAAGTAACAGCAGAGTTATAATCTTTACTCCATTTAAAAATGCCTGTTTTAATTCTTATAAAACAATTTGAAATTAAAATTTTTAATTTTCATTAAAATTACTATGATAATCCTTCTTTATAAGATTAATCTGCTTCTTTTAAAGTTTTATCCATTTTTGATAGCTATTTTTTAATTATTTTTAATCAAAGTTTAATTTTTTTTAATTATAATACTGATTAATATACTATCTCTTGACTAAATAAATATTTAATGTATAATTTTCTAAAATTTCAATTATAGTTAATACAATGCATTCTGATGAATAATTATTTGTAATTAGCTAGTAATAGAAAAATTAAAGCAAAATTATTAACAAAAAAAATATTTCAATTAACATCAAATTTTATAAATTGACTAATTAATTATCCATAAATTTTAGCAAATGTATTTTAAATATTTCAATTTATTTTTGAAATTAAAATATTTATAAAATTAATAATTTTGATTTTTTTGATGAATTAAATTAAGCCTTTATATGCTATAAAAAAAACTTAAACTTTTATTAAGATGAATCTGAATATTATATAGTCTATCCTCAAATTATTAATTACATTTAGAAATTATAATTTACTTTATTTAGATAAAATTAATATCAATTAATTGCTGTGAAATTAACATAATAGTTTAATTTCCAAAAAAAAAATTTATTTAACTAGTTTTTATAATATATGGCTATCAAAAATATCCATTTTTAAAGATTTAATTTAAAGAAAAACACATTAAAAGAAGATTTTTATTTTTAAGTTAATAATTTTACTAAAAGATGTACATTTTTATTAAATTCTCCTTAATTTTTAATATTAAAATAAAAAGTACGTACTTTGATTTAACAAACACTAGCAGGTAAAAATTAGGCTTCAAAACTCATATTTATAACAATTCTAATGACAATATTTTATATTAACTTTTTATTAAAAATTTCCACGAGATCAAATAATTTTATTTTAAAGGATTGTTGGAAAAAATTAATTGAAGATTGCTTCTATAAACAAATACTTTTAATTTATTAAATAATTTTATTATATAAAAAAAGAGTTTAAGAGGTAAATTAACCAAACTTACAAATTATTTTTAACTTAAAATTCTAAATAATCTATTTATCAAAACCAAAAGAATAATTAACTAAATATTAAATAAAAATATTAAAATTGAAAATAAAATAGATTTAAATATAAAGAAAACAATCTTCTATTGAAAATATAATATTTATTTTTTAATAATTTTTTGAATATTAAATATAATTCTTAATATAAATCAAAAGTATTTGCTTTAATTTACTTTCTCATCAAAAATTTATCAATTAATTTCAAAACGGAAATTTTAATCAGAAAGATTTTTTAACAAAAATTAAATTTAGATTTTGTTTTTTAAAATGGAGGAATTTTAATTTATAGATGAAGTAGAAGCAACAAATGAAAGTATTAAGTTAAGCTTATTTAATGAAAATTGCAATTGGGATAGAACTAAAATTTAAAAAGAGGAATAAGCTATTTACAATAATATCTTAAATGATCAAAAATAAGAAGATTTAGTTGAAATTAACTATGTTTATATTTATGACTAACAAGAAGTAATAGTTAAAAAAGTTAAATCTATTCAAAAATATGATGGAATAGAGATGAGTGTATATAAAAGGGTATTTAGAAGATGGTCAAATTAGATATAGCTAAAAGATATAGATATTTTCCATCAAAATTATGACTCTATAAACAAAAAAGTAGAAATAGTTATTTTAAATAAAAAATACATTCCTTATCCTCGTGTTGAGTAAATTGAGCAGACAATTAGTATATTATAATCATAAAAAAATGCTATTTTGTATCATAAGTAGAAGAAATAAGTAAATTCTTTGTTAGCATCAGGTTGTTTTATGTATGAGTTTTTAAACTCCTAAATAGAATCTTTAGTCCGTAAAAAGCAAAAATTAATAAGCTTAGAAGATGAAATTCAAAATATTAAAAATAAAATTAAATAATTGTAACAAGAATAAAACGTTAGCGAAGAAAAAAATGGAAATATCAAAAGCTTAGAAATATAATTGGAACAACAATAGATAAAATAATAGAATGGAGATAATATTGATTAAATATAGTAAAAGCTCTAAAACTGTAATAGGCTGATTAAAATAATAGATGATTGGGTATGGAGGATAGTAGACTAATAGTCTTTGAAAATGAAATATTCTGATTTAATTAGATATTTATTAATCAGCATTTAATATGAATTCAGCAGTTTGAGTTAATATCTTTATACTCAGCTCAGAGAGTATATTTTGAGGTACTAAGATGTTATTGATTATGAAAATAAAAATAAATTTTTGCTTACCATAATTAGAAACAGCACCAATGAGTATATTCATGCAACTCCTAAAAGTGAGGTTATTACTCTTAATTGCATATCTCCTTACGATTTGGATAAAGTTGAATAAATATAAGTTGATACTGTCTTCTTTAAAAAAGATTTTAACTTATTTTATGCTCCTCATTAAAAGCTAACATAATAAATTTAAAAATACTAATATTTTAATGTAGAAAGAACGAGAACAGAGCGCGCATTTGATATTGATTTTTCAGAAAATGATTATCCTCATGTTTATCACCTTAAGTCAATGCATAATAATGAACAAATTCTTATTGGCATTCAGCAGTATGAGCACTCTTAAATCGAATTATATCTTGAACCTGTATACAGTCAATATGTAGATATTTCTAAATATTAAAAATATTAATATAATTATGTTGGGTATATTGATAGAAATTATTGGGGAACAGAATTTATTCTTTATAACTAAGGTTATTAATCAAAAATTAGTACTTAGGATAAAGAAATGATTTTAAATAACCAGAGAGATCTTTCATATCAACTATTAAGATATTTCTTAAAAGGGGAATATTATTAAGATAAAAATTATAGTATTAAAATCAACTATGAAACTAATATTATGGCTGAATAACCACGTAAGTTTACAGCGAAAGTTTTTAATTATAAAGAAAATAAATTTATTGATTTAAAGTCTCTAGACCCTATATACAATGAAGAAACGTAAACTTATCAATTAAATTTTTATGGCAGAGCAAAAAAAGCTTCTGCACGCAATTTCTAAGTCTAAGACATAAACGATGAAGATTAAATATTTTTGTTGCATGGCAAGAACAGTAAAAATTCTTTTTCTGTAGATTTTAGCTATCCCTTAAATATAATATAAGCATTCACATTTTCGATAGTAAGTATATCTAAAAAGTACCTTGTTCAATGACTAAGAAAGTGCTTTTTTATTTGGTTAATTTAGAAGAGTATATAGCTTAGCAATAATAATATTTTTAATACATTGTAAAAGCTTATAAAAAATACATATCCTTTAAATATATTATAAGTATTTCATTTTCTATTTTTAGTATATCTAAAAAGTACGTCCTCCCTCTTTCAATGAAATGGCCAAATATTTCTTTTATTTTTCTTTGTATTGTTTCAAAGGAGTCTAAAATAGCTTTTTGCATTAATAGTATTATAAATACTGAGTTAAGGAAGGATTCACCTATAAAAAATACATATCCCTTAAAAATATTATAAGTATTCACATTTTCTATTTTAATAACTTAAAAGTACCTTAGTGAAATAATAAATTTTTCTTTTGTTTTTGTTTGTATTATTTCAAATAAGTCGAAATAGCTTTGTGATTATAATATTATAAATACTTAGTGATTCAGTATCTATCTATCGCACTAATTTACTTTATTAATTTAGAAATTTATCACTTTTAATTAAAAAATAGATTGTATAGATTTTATTTTTTTGCCTTATTCAAGATAGCGTAATAAGGACAAAAGTAAATTTAATTAATTTACGTAAATAATGCCCTGAAATAATATAGATAAAATTTATTAATTGGCTAAATAGAAAAATATTATTGCTAATTATGACATAATATTTATAAGTTCAAAAACAAAAAAATATGGATTTATTTTTAATATAATTTTATAAAATATATACATAATTGAATAAATAAACTATTATTTTTAAATCTATTTTTTACAGGATTTATCTAAGTTATTAATTGTTATACTTTTTATATTATTTTTGATATTTTATCAACTTATATTATTACTTTTTAGCCAAAAAACCTTTATATAACCAGTTCATAACTCTTCACTTAGTCCTCTATTTTTCTTATCAAAGTTATAAAAATGTATTGAATTTTAATTCAAACTATCATTATTGTTAGCAAAATTGCTATCAGCAGTTGATCTATCTGGAGTACTTGAGATATTTTAAGGTTATTCAGCTTTTGCTGAGCTAGTGTTTACCGGGGTTTACAGATCTGATTTTTATTACTATTTTATCCTTCTTTTGACACAAAGGCGCCTAAGCAAGCAAAAAAGAATTAAAGCAATAATACCACCAATAACAGAGATAAAAATAATTATATAGTTTAGTGATTAATTAGAATATGCAGCACATTCATCAGAATTGCCACAATGGTGATTAAAATCCTCCTTAATACAACAAGAATTACAAACCAAATTTTTACAATTAGATGATAAATATGTTATGCATTAAGCTTCTTCAAGCGCACACTATTAATGTTAATCTAAGCAAGCATATTTACAATTCTGATATGTAGAGTATACAAATGATTGTAAGAACAAAAGTAACAGTAGTCTGAAGTAGTAATCCATTTCAGAATTTGAGGTAAAATATTTCTTTTATATTAGCTGTTTCCTATACTTTTTATCTTTTATTAAAAATGTAATTAATTTTATTCTTTTAAGATTTTTAATTGGATACTTATTCAGATAACAAAATTAAAATCCCAATAATCGATTTAGCTTTATAAAATTAATCTACAAACAAACAAACAGCAATAATAAATTTATGAATTCTTTACAGTCAAAAACAAATAAATAAATTTATAGATTCTAAATCAAATGTCAAAGTTTTTATATTAATTAATTAGTTAATAAAAGGATTTAAAAATTAATTTTATTCAAATTTACATATTAATTGATAGAATTTTTAAAGAGCTAATGAATCATAAAAAACAATTTTAAAAATTTAAATAATATTAAGAATTCAAATAATTTTGTAATTTTCAGAAAAATTGATCTATTTGTATTTTAAAAATAAATAATTTTCAGCTAAATATTAATTTAAAAAACTAAAAAAATTACAAATTTAAAAAAATATTTATTATGTTAAATTTTTTAAGTAATTAACAAAATAATAAGATAAAAAAATAATTTACTAACATAAAAAATAATAAAATTATTTTTTTCTTTTTTTCAATTAAAAAATAAATAATTTAATTTAGATTTATTTCATTTTGTATGTTTAATTTATTTTTGTATTAAAAATTAACGAAATCAAATTCTTTTAAATACTTTTAAAAAATAGTATGTTCGTCTTAAAATCTTATATGGAGTATCTTCACTAAGGTTATGCTCCTTTTTGTAAGCATTTACTTTTTCTGTAATTTGTTTTTAAACTATGGTAGTTGGATCTTCAAAAATTGGATTTTTAGAATTTTATTCCACCAAAGTATTGTAAGCGCTACTAGTTTTCATATATCTAACTAAATCATCTAATTAAAAGATATCTTTTTCAATAAAACTATCTTCAGAAGTCTATTCAAAATATTTGTTAAATGGATAGTGCTTATAATTAGAGTATAAGTTGTCTCTGTCGAAGTCATAGTAGTTTTTAATTGAATTATAGTACTACTCATGAATTTACTTTCCACTCAGCTGCTCGTTGTTAATATCAATATCAAAACCATCCCAGTAATATGCAGCTACTGCAAGTCTACTATTCTAGTTCTAATTTAAAATTTTACTCTGTGTCAACTGTAAAAATTTTTCAACTTCAAACCAGTGGAGAGCTTAGCCTACAGTGACTAAATCATAGTTTAGAGGTAAAGAGTTTTTTTGAAGGCTTGAAATTAAATTATTTGCATCAGATTATATGACTTTTACATTCATATAGTTTTAATTATTTGAAATTTTTTCTGTAGCAACAGATACTTATTTTTCTGATAAATCTGTACCTACTGCAATTTTAAAGTGCGAATTCAATTTAAAAAGCATTTATCCAGTACCGCAGCCTACATCCAAGTAACTTTCTTTACTGTTTAAGTCTTTGAGTATTAAGTCAAAAAATTTACTAGGGTACTTTGGGCGATATTTATCATAGTTCTACCCTTAGTTTTTTCTACCAAATAAATCTGTTTTTTACATATTTCTATAAAGTAATTACTTTTAATTAAATTTTATTCTAAATATGTGTTGAATACTTAATTGATAAGCAGACAAATACTTCTTCGAAAATTCTTCCATTTTATTCATCTATTTTAAAATGAACTTACTTCTTTTATTTCTTATAGTGCATAAATTTACGACAAATATCAAAATAAATTAGTAATCCAATTTGAATTAAATATTTATTTTTCTATTTTATCAGAATACTTAAGGCTCTACTAATCTTTCTAGAACAATGTAAGAAATGTTTCCATTTTATTTATCTATTTTAAAATAAAAATAATTCTTTTGAATCTAAATATTTATCAGAAATCCCAAAAATTATCCAGATTAAAAATAAACATTTATTATTTTATTTTATTATCAATTTAAGGTTTTTCTTCTTTCAAAAAATTTAAAAACTGAGATTTAAATAATAATTTTACTTATATGCAAATTATTAAATTTTGATACATTTTACAAATGAATATAATTTTTAAAATTGCACTTTATTCACTTTTATTAATTTATATTTACTTATTTTTTAATTTGAATTTTCTTTTAATTGTATAGATTTAAAGTACATAATATCTTTCAAAAAAGGAATTGATTGGCTCAATCAAAAATAAATCCATTATCAAAATGTTAATTACTTTTTCAAAAAATATTTTATTGTCTCTCACAATATAAAAGCAAGATTTAAAAAATTTTTGATATATTTTTATAAAGTAATTTTAAAAATATTTAATTTAATAAAAAAAATATTCAGTTTAATATTTCAGAAATAAAATATTAATTTTTATATAAAAATTTAAAGTGAGGAGAGATAGATAAATTCTTTTGATCTTTTAAAATTGATTACAATTTACATTAAAAAACATATATTTTAAGATATAATTTCTTAAAATTTTTTCACTTTAAACTTGAATATATTTAGTTGATTACACATAGCAGCCAAAACTGAATTTAATAAGTGTTGTTAAGCAGCAGATTGTAGAAAAAAATATTTGGATAAATTATGCTACTTATTTTACTTATTAGATAAATCACTCAGCTTTGATATGATGGTGGTGTTGAGCTTCCATACGTCTCTTAAGATCAGCTTGAGTTCTTAATCTTGCAATGAATTTAAGGATTTCATCAAGTATAATAACAGGGAATGAGCAAGCAAGTACTAATATCCAATCATTAGCAGTAAGAGGAACAGTGTTGAAAATATTTTCGAAGAAATCAACATAAAGGATCATGCAGTGGAGTAACATAGAACCAATAATTGCAAGAATTAAGTAAGGGTTACCAAGGATACCAACAGATAATAAAGAACCTTCATCAGAAAGAGCATTAAGAGCATTAAACATTTCAATAACTACTAAGGTAGTGAGAGAAAGAGTGCTGGGTTTTTACTTACCCCATGTGAAGTAATTGCAAGGGTGCTTTGAGAAGTCGTACTTTCCGAAATTGACAACAGAGAAGTCTTTCCATTAAGCACATTCACCCCAGTTTCTTAAATGCTTGAAGTCAATGAGAGGATGACCATCATCAGCCCACTAAATTGTTAAAATAAAGAGTTTAGTTATTATTATTTGTTTATTCATATATTTGAAATAATTATCTTATTTTTGGCTATTTTGACTATGACAAATAATTGAAAATAATAAATGTTAATTACATTGTATCCAGTGTAGTAATAGATGAAAATGAAGACGGTAGAAATACCAACGTAGGTACCAACGATAAGATATCTGAAGAAAACGAAACCAGAAATGAGAGGTTCATCGTGTCTTCTGGGAGGTTTTAACATGCAATCAGGATCAGCAGGATTGAATCTATAATTTAAAAAATATTTATAAAAATTTTAATTCTTTGTAAATTTTATGTAATTACGAAAGAGCAGTAGCAGGAAGACCATCAGTAACAAGGTTGACCCAAAGGAGTTAAACAGAGTTGAAACCATCAGGAACACCAAGAAGAGAAGAAAGGAAAATTGAAACAACTTCACCAATATTGGAGGAAATCATATAACGAATGAAAGCCTTCATGTTAGCATAGATAGCTCTACCTTCTTCGACAGCAGCAACAATTGTAGAGAAATTATCATCAGAGAGAATCATATCGGATGATTCCTTTGCAACTTCAGTACCAGAAATACCCATAGCAATACCAATATTAGCTTACTTGATAGCAGGAGCATCATTAACACCATCACCAGTCATAGCAACGATTTGGTTTTGTCCACTGAGAATCTTAACAAGAGCTCTCTTGTGTCTGGGATCAGTTCTGGAGAAAACAAAGCCAGAAGGAGCTTCGATAACTTAATTTAAGTATTCAAGTTACTTTTCTTCATTGAGATTTTCGAATGTGTGACCAGTAAGAGATCTGAATTCTTCATCACCAGCTTAGATGATACCAATATCACGGGCAATTGATTCAGCAGTTTCCTTGATATCACCAGTAATCATGATAACGGAGATACCAGCTTGTCTACATTTTTAAATAGAAGCAGCGACTTCAGGTCTAGGAGGATCTCTGACAGCAACAACACCAATAATAATGGGATCTTCTTCGATTTTAGCATAGTTGTTAGAATCTTCTAATGACTTGTGAGCAGGGTGATTAGGACCAGTGTAGTCAACCAAAGCTCCAGTGTCGTACTTAACACAGATGGCAAGAGTTCTTAAACCAGCCTTAGCATATTCCTTAATTTAGTTTTCGAAGGCAGTCTTAGTAGCATTAGTAAAATCAACGACTTCTCCATCCTTGTTCATAATCTTTTTAGAAGCCTTGAGGAGATAATCAGGGGCACCCTTAATGAAAAGAACGTTTTTGTTTGATGATTTGCATTTCATGAGTACAGACATAGACTTTCTGTCACGAGAGAATTCGAGGGTAGCTCTCTTTTCATAGTCTTAAGCAAGATAAGAGCCGTATTGTTCAACGTGACCAGTGCTGATGGGTACAAACTTATTCTTGAAGTCAGGATCGTACTTACCAATCTTTTCAGAAAGAACTTTAATAGCAGCTTCAGTTGGAAGACCAGATCTGTTAACTCTGTTTTTGTCGAAAATAAGCTTAGATTCATTATTTAAGACCATGGAGGTGGCAAAGATCTTGATATTTTTAGAGAGTTGAGAGCCATGGAAATTTTAGAAGTTAACAATTTCACCTTCAGGACTGTAAGAGTGACCCTTAACATCGAAGGCAGCTAATTGAGAACCATCCTTGTTACCAGCAACAAAGAACTTTTCAACACTCATTTCGTTGGTGGTTAAAGTACCAGTCTTATCTGAACAAATGATAGTAGTGCAACCTAAAGTTTCGACAGAAGGAAGCTTTCTGATGATGGCCTTCTTCTTAGCCATTCTTCTTGTACCTAAAGCCAAACAAGTAGTAATAACAGCAGGTAAACCTTCAGGAATAGCAGCAACAGCCAAAGCAACAGCAACCTTGAAGTAGTACATAGCACCCTTGATCCAGTGGCCGAATACTTCATCTCCGAAGTTAGGAATGTTCATAGCCCAACAGATGACACAACTATTTAATTAATTTAAATATCATGATTAGATGGATTAGTAAAAAAACATATTCTAATTATTTTTTGGATTAATTATTTAAGTTCTAATTATTCATTCAGTATTTATCAGCTACTTGTTTGAATTATTGCTTAGTACTTTTGATATCTTTTTTTTGGTAAAGGATAGATTGTATGTATATTATTAACTAATTCATATTATTTGCAATTATTGGAAATTATTTAAGAAATTGATTAATTAATTAATTAATTGGGGAATATTAATTAATTTCAATTGCTATCACCACACTTGTTAAATTTTGCTAAGCTTAATTTTTAACTATAGATAAATTTTGATAAAAAACCTTATTTAGTAATATATTTAAATTTTTAATCCAATATTCATGCATCTTTGTTTGCATGCTAGCTTTCATTTAATTATCCTTTTCAATATTTCACTAGACAGAATATTCAAATTTAAAGTAAAATTTATTACATGTAAGAGATGTATTTGGCAAGTTAATCACCAAATTCGTTGATTTTCTTCTTAAGGGGGGAGTCATCGTCCTTAGTTTCCTTGTCTGCATCTTAGACTTCCTTTTGGATTTTACCGATTTCAGTGGTCATACCAGTTTGAACAACAACTGCAATAGCAGTACCATTGTTAATTAAAGTACCAGAGAAGAGGTAGTTGATTTTGTCCAAAACGCCAGCTTCAGTCTTAGAGATAGGAGCAATAACTAGAATTAAATAAAATAAGGTTAAACATTATAAAAATTAAATATTCACTATAAATGATAAAATCTTTATTGGAAACTTGTTTGTTTCATTCATTGAATATTTTTAAAAAAATTAATTTGCTTGGTTTTTATTTTTTTGAAATAAATTTTCTTTCTGTTTTTAAAAGCAATCAATAAATTTCTTAATTTCTTAAGAAAAATAAGTAGGTATAAATGATCATCTTAAATTACCTTTGTTAACGGGATCTGATTCACCTGTCAAAATAGATTAATCAGCTTTCAAGGTAATAGTCTTTAATTCGACCATTCTTAAATCTGCTGGGACCTTATCTCCTTAAGTAACCTTTTTAATAATTAAAATTGTTTTAAAATACAATTAATTAATATTTGTATAAAGTTATTGATATCAGTTTATCTGTTTGATTGATAGATAGTTTATAATTTAAATTAAATCCTCATCTACTTTTAAATTTTTTACTTATCCTTCTCTCAACCAACAAAAAACACTTTCTAAATACTAATTCAATTGAAATAATTATTTAAATAAGCTATATTTACTTCGACAATATCACCAGGAACAAGGTTTCTAGCTTCAATCTAGACCCACTTTCCGTCTCTCAAGACGAGGGCATGAGGTGATTATAATTCTTTTAAAGCAGAAATAGCTTTTTCAGCATCAAGATCCTACCAAATACCAACAAAGGCATTGCAAATAAGAATAGTGAAAATAACAGCAGGTTCAACCCAAGCAGGAACAGCATGGTCTTCATGACTATCCTCTATAGTTTTAAATGAATAATGATTAGTATTATGGATTTAAATTTAGGAAATTCAAATTTTGTATGAGACCAAACTATTTTCTTTAAAAATAGAGTGGAGATGGATGATTTATAAGTTTAGCTTTTAAGAGCTATCTATGAGACCTTCTTTTGGAAAGAAGTCATCCTAAAAAAGAGGAGAAGTTTGATTGAGTAAAAATAAATACCGAATTATGAAATGACGAAGGAAATCAAGGCAGCAAGCAACAAAATTCTAACAAGGATGTCTTCGAATTATTCCTTAATCTTTTCCCAGATTGACTCACCTTCTTCCTTTTCAAGTTCATTATGACCATACTTGGAAAGAAGAGCAGCAGCTTTGGTTGAATTGAGACCCTACTCACTGTTTGTCTCTAAAGCCTCCAAAGTTTCTTTAACAGTTTTGTTATAGAAAGCAGTACTTTAAGCCATTTTTAAAAATCGCTTTTTTTACTTATTATTACTAAATAAAGATTTATTATTTATTTTATTTATTATAAATTTTTAATTAATTTTTTCTTTTTGAACCCCAAAATTTTCTTTATTTTTCAATCTAAATTTCCATCGAACAAACAAAGGGTATTTATTTTTTAATCATTTATGCTACAAATCACAAGAGATATGGTTTCAGTTAATCCTATTAGCTTTTATCTCAATTTTTTAGATACAAACTATATATTTTTGTGAAGGAAACTCATCATTAAATATACTTTTTTATCAATTCTTTGTTGTAAATAAATTTTTCTCTTGTTAAAAAGAATCATATCCTTTCAAAACAAGGCTGGTTTCGTAAATATTAGACTACACTAACAAGAGTGTTCGATTTTATGTTTTAATTTCCCTAAATTAATTGAATACCTTTTTACAAAAAGAGTTAACTCTATCTTTGCTTACCTTAATGCTCAATAGATTTAACTTAAGAATGTAGTGTATCGAACTTAGCATTATATCTAATAATATATCCTTGAAGAAAATTATCTATATTTTGACCTTAAGATTAAAATAATGCTTTCATTAAAAAGTCTAAACCACTACTGAAACAAATTACTCAAACAAAATAAGGCAAAATAACTCTCGATTATCTGAAAAATAATTACTTATAAATATAGAAAAAATATATTTATACATAATTAGGCTAATAAAGGCTAAGAAAAACAAAATTTCTTTACTAAAACTTGTAAAAATTTGTAATCTCATTAACTTTAGCTTATTTTGCTTTAAGTCCTAATGATTTTGCTGTAAAAAATATATTATCTAACTGATTAATTCTGATACCATCTTGCAAATAATTTTTACATATATTATTTGCTTCAATCTAAGTTACGCTGTACTATTTTTAAATTTTTATACTTACAGAGATCCTATTAAACAAAGAATAATTAAAAAGAAACAAAAAACTCCTTAATATTATTTTTATTGTTTAAAAGGTAATTAGATTTAAAATTTTTATCTCCCTTCCATTAGCTTAGAAATAAAAGTATAATATAATTCAGAATAATAATAACCCTTCTATTGATAATTAAAAAGTAATCAATTATTTTAAATTCTTCTTGACAGCTGTGGCGATACTTATTTTTAATTAATTTTTGTGGTGAATGTAAAGGAAAAAAATCAGCAATTACTAACTACAATATTTATTCTAAACTAATTTTCCAATTTAATATCATCAATTTTCTTTCTTTTTTACGCGTTAAAATTATTGAAAGTTAATTTTCCTTAGATTATTGTTAATTATCAATGACATTTCTTTCCAAAAATTATTTAAAAAAGTAAAATTTCATTCAAAAAAAACATTGTTATACCTTTTGATTTATATTCATTTTAGGAAAATGTTAAAAATGAAGTAAAATAAAAATTAATCAAGGATGGATAAATCAGCACATTTAAGTTTATAATTGTTTGTAATTGAGAGAATTCCAAATTTATTACACTCACCTTTAATACTCAATCATATATATCACACTAAATTATTTAAAAAGCGAAAAAAAACAAAATTTATTTACAGAATTTTAATTAAGTTGATCTATCTCATCAAAAATAAAATCAAAACATTTTGTTACGATTGAGTAATAAATAAAGCAAGGCATTTTTAAGATTTTGATATTTAGTAAAGATATTTAATATTTCAAAATATCCCCCCTTATTGTTTCTAGATAAATAAGAATGAATGAAGCTAAGCAATTTTTCCAATAACCATGCGATTATTAAATGATAAAGGTTTTTAATTTACATCAAAAAATAACACGTAAGTTAATTTTGTGCGTTCAATAAAATATTAAAAAATAAAATTAGTTCTAAACATTTATCAGCAATGCTAATAACCAGCAGGAAAATCCATATAAAAAAATCTATCACCCATTAAAAGTAAACAAATTTCATTAGACCAAAGTATATTTTAAATGAGTATCAAAATATATTTAATCATCGTTATTTAAAGAATTCATTAAATTTGTAATGGTTCCTAGCAAATAAAAAGAATGATTTGTGCTTGTTTTTGCAATTTTCGATTTTAATTAATAAAGCGATTGAATGTTTAATAAATATAAAACAAAATTTATGGATTCTAAGAAACTATTTATTTCTTAAATCAAACAATTTTTTGTCTCTGATAAAGAAAAATATCCTCGAAATCTAAAGCTTATTTTTTATTGGGTAAAATTTTGCAGTAAATAAATAAATAATATATCAATTTGAAATATGATGTTAAATTTTCAGTAAACAAATAAATAAATTTATCTGATTTCTTTATTTATTTAAATACAAATAATAGAGATATGAAAAAATTTTAATTTTACTCATAGAATTTTCAAAAATACTAATTAGCACCGATGATTTTTAAAATAAGCACTGACTGACTGAATATGTGTTATTTTTAGAGAAGTGAATTAATATAAATTTTATTGTCATATCAAAGAATTTAATTTACAAATCGTTATTGTTTTTTGTATCTTTAGCTTAATTACACTGATTTATGTAATATAAAGTGTGATTTTATTTTGTGAAATTAATTCTTAGAAAAAAGTGTTTGATCTCTTAACAAAGAGATAGGTAATTCGAAATTTACTCACAAACCTGTTAAAAGTAAATTAATTGGGAAATTGTAAAAGTAAACAATATTTTCTTTCTATCATTTGCTAAGTCGTAGATACATCGCTTTTTATTTTCAAAATGTAAACTGAACAAGTATCAAAATAAATTAAAAATAGAAGTGCAAAAATAAATTTTTTCCAAGTCAAAATAAATAAATGACTACACTCCATCAAAAAATATTGAGTGTGGATTTTGATATTTAGTAAAATGTTTAAGTTAAACTAACTTGCTTCTTCCATAAAAGTTAAATTGATATAATATTTGAAAACAACTATATGCAAAAGCAATTTTATTTAAATTCTTTTTAGCAATTTCTAAATGATTGAGCATTTTGCATTTTTTTATTGGTATTTAAAGTATGTAATATCTTAACGTAAGGTTATTATTAGATTTACGAAATTTAATTTACACACTAAGTTTGATTACATTTGCTTTTAATAAATTTCCACAGCACTTATTACTTGATGTATTTGTGATGATGAATTAAATTAATTATGTATAAATTTTAATAAAAATCGAAAAATTAAAAATATATTTGGCGAAATAATCAATGACGCAATATTATTAGTTATTAGCATCATATAAGCATAACATATATTTTTTTACTTATATTAAAATACTTAAAGTATTATTGATTTATCAATTTATTTTTGAAAAAAATCTAATTTTGTATGATTAAAGATATTTATTTTACTTAAGATTTAAAATTTTTATTTTTATTTATTATTTTTAGCTCCAATATTCATCAGTCTTCGTATTCATCGCTATCGTCAACTTTAACAAAGAAGCTTTTTTCTATTTTTGGTTATTATGCTTTGAAAGAAGAATCGCACACAGTATCAAGAAGCCTTAATATCAAACCTTCAAGTTTATAAGCTAGAGATTGTTACTGTCTCTTCTCCCATGTCCATTCATAATCAGCCTATTTTTATTTATTTTAAGAATTTATTTTATTGTTGATTAAAAATAATCTTACTGGGTATATTCCTGGGCCTACTGCTAAACAAGCTTCTTATGCTATCCTTGCTAGGGCCTCATAAAATTCAACTTAGCTCATTTAGAAAATTCTATCATTTTATAATTCATCGATTTAGGTCATCATGGAAAAATTAAATGCCATATTAGCTACTGAAGAGCCAAAATGCTCGTCTTCAAGTAATCCAGCAACTGTAACAATTTTATTTAATTCTTCGAGACCTATTTATGTTTTTAATATTAATTCTCTGTTATATAATTTTAACTTTTTTACACATGAAAGGTGGTTGTCCTGGTTTAACTTTTAATTTTGCAAACTTTTTGTAAACATGATCTATTATTTTCCTGTAATTCTTTAAACATAGATCTATTTCTTCTATCCAGTATTAGTCTACTCTCCACTTATGTTGATTATATTTTTCAACAAATACAGACTCTAAATGTTCTTCCCATAACATTTTGGTTGCTTCATAGAAAGTGTTGACTTTACCATATTTTAAAATATATTTTTCTTCTGCTATTCTGACTAAAGCTTCCATCAGCTAGTGTCTATTTATACCTAGAAAGAAAATAAACAAATTCATAAATGCACTTCAAAATTAAATTTAAATATACCTCTTTCAGGGTTTCTATAATTAGATTTATCTCCACCCGATATCGTAGCTGTCCATTTAAGATTAATATCAGCATCTTTTACTTTTGAGTCTATAATGTTGATTAAAGATATAAGTTCCAGCCAAGGTCCGTTTTGAATACACCAAATATCTTAAATAGGAGCTAAACTTGCGAAATGCTTATAAGTTTCTTTAATATGCTTATACTTAGATCTTAGAAATTCTTTCAATTAATCCTAATCTTCTTGTTTCTTTACTTTCTGAGGAATTTTGCAGTTTTCCCTATAATTTTATTGATAAAAAATAAATAAATATTAAATTATGTATTCTTTACCAATCATATTCGAAACATTTTTTAATGATTTCATCATCATCAGGACGCCATTTAGCAAACAATGAAATTGGGAAGGTCCATTTCACTCTTTTCTTTTTTGTTTTAGCAGGGATATAGACAGGGTCAGCTGTTCTTGGTAGAATAGAAATAGTAGGATTATAATTTTCATCTAATACATTTTCATTTTTCTTGATATCAATTTTATTAAGCTGTTCAAGATCAGCATCTACGAATTTGCCATCATACTGCATGATACTTGTTATTTATTTACCTTCAGGATTCAAAGCTAATTTTTAAGAGTCTTACTTATCTATACAGACAGTTTCGTCTAAAGTAAAGAAATAATACAAATGTCCTGGTGGGTACATTCTTTTGTATTCAATAGTACTACTTGTTGGTTTTCCAGTATAATTAGATCTGTAATTTTCAAAGTTGAAATGGATAAATAAGGGATCAGGCACTCCTTCACCAGATTTATCTTCATTTATAATTTTAAATCAATAACTATTATTTATTTAAAAAAAATACCTTGTTCCCATGTAATAGTCTGCTCATTCCAACCTTCACATATCCAGCAGCAGTCTTATAGATCTATGTCTCTGTTGTTTCTTAAAATGAATTGACTCAGTACCTTATTTCCTATAAAGTTTATAAATTTAAAATGTAAAAGCAGCAATTTTATGTATGTATTACCATTAATTCTTTTTTTAACATGAATTCCAGTCAAGTCTTAATCTTAGTTTTCGTTCACTACCAAGAACCCTCTCGAATCAATATAACCAGCATTTCCTGAATAGTGAAAACCGTAAATTGTTTTATTTTTAACCAGTGCTTCTGATATTTTTAAAGAGCTCTCCACATTAAAATAGTTATTAGAAATATCTAAGTGACGCATTTCAACGTTTTTTATTAAAAAGTTGCACACTTCATCTACACACGAACCTCCAGAACCCATCGAGTTACAGCTCATATCTAATACCTTGAGACTCTCATTATCAGTTAATGATGTAAAAATAAAAGCTCCTCCAGGAGCTTTAATCTAATTCCAATGTAAATAGAGTTCTTTCAGGTAATAATCAGTATCTAAAAGAGATCCCAGCTTTTCAGCGCTTTTATCCGTGAGGTAGTTTTTAGATAAATTTAAAATCATCAATGTTTTATTGTTATTTAACGAATTTAATATAAGAGAAACAGCAGCATCTCCTAGTTTATTCCCTTCTAAATTGAGAATCTCTATCCTAAAAAAAATAATTTATATTAATAAATAGCCTAAATTTTATTTGATACTTTGAATCTCTGTCAATTAATGCTCTTGAAATATGCTCACATCCAATCCTACCAATCTGATTTTCAGCTAGCTCTAATACACGAGCCTTCTTCGAGATTGTTTTAAGCAAGTCATCAGCACCTTTATTTGTTATCCTATTTCCACTCATATAAAAATTTTAAATATGAGGAACTCTTCTCATGCCTTCACTTAATACTTCTGCATATTAATCACCATATTTCATATTTCTTTTGGAAAAGAATTTATTAATTTGTAAAATACAAAAATTAAATGATAATACTTTATGACTAAATCTTCTTCACTTCCCTTAGGTTTAATGAGACCTATTTTGCATGGTGTAACCATCTTTTTTTATGATGCAGTCAAAATACTTGTGAATGTAGAATCTAACATTAAAAAATAATTTGATTAATTAATTGTGTTTATTATGGCTGTAGTGTAAAGCAGAGTTATAGAAAAATATTTAGTAAAAATACAATTGTTGCAAAATTAGTTTTAAAATTTAGATGATTTTTTTGCTTCAATAATTTTGAAAAGAGATATTCAGAGAATGGCTCAAATTTGATTGGTCTTTTTAAATATTTATATATTACTACTAGAGGAAGAATTTATTGGATTTTTAATGATTCTGTATTACAATAATTTAATGAATACAATTTTTTTTGCAAAACAATTAGAGTAAATTGAGATGAATTTTAACTAATCTACTATCATGATAAAATTTACCTTAAATTTCGAAGAATTTATTTTATTATTACACTTTATCTAACTTTTTATAATGCTTGTAGTAATTATCAGCGGCTTCGTCTCCAATGATAACCTTTTAGTTGTTATCTTCCGCTGGATTCTCGAATGACTCATCTATTTTTTTCCAAATACCTTATTCATGTTATTCATCTTCTAACTTTTCGATTTCTTAAGCTAAATGTTTTTCCATTTCTTTATCGTTAAAAAAAACAGATTATTTAAAAGCAGATGATTCTTTTCCCCAAAGAGAGATTTGCTGCTTGAAGGCGCTCTTTGATGAGAGCTAAGGGCTAATGCTTTACATTAAATGCTTAGTACTTTTAGCAGAATTGCTAGTATACCTTAATTCTCTCCTTACTTCTAATAACTTAAATTTGTTATCCCATTTGTCTTTTTTGACACAACTATAACTTCTCATTTGGCTGAAATCATGGTGTAGCATGCTATTAGCTACAGTACTCTCTTGACTCCTAACAGATTAATTCCCAGAAATCATAAAGTTAATTCTTTCTGCAGGCGAATTTAATGCAGATTAACTTTATTAAATTTTTGGCAAATTAATGCTGCTAACTGATGTTTATGAGCTGTGCATTTCAGTCAGATTATTTTTGATTCAAAGTTTAATTATTATGAATATTATCCTATAAACCTATTTGATATTCTGCAAAGCTGACAGAAGAATAATATTATTTTTGATAGTTTTTAATGGTACAAATAAATAAATTAGTATTCTTTAGCTATTCTTAAGTAATATTATTAGTTTTAGTGTATACTTAAAAATAATTAATTCTATTAGATTATTATTCAAAACAATGTAATTTAGAAATATATTTTTATGACGAGAAGATTATATTAAAAATAATCAAATAAACTTTACTGTTTATCAATCAATCAATAAAGCTTTTAATGCATCTAATTGTTTTATCAACTTACACCTTAAAATTATTTTTTCTTTTATTCAAAAATAAATAAAGCTTTATTTTTATTTTTCAAATAATATGTTTTAAATTATAAAAATATTTCTATGTTTCTTTCATTTTATTTTTGCTTTTAAATACTACTTTTCTTAATTTTTAATTTTTGCGAATTTAATGGTACTTTTAATTGATTGACCAATTATTTACCTTTTAAAAATTTTTTATTTCAATTATTTTTAAATTTTATCAAAATTCATAGCATTTGAGATTGTAAATTTTAACTAAAATTTTTTATAAAAATTATTAGCACTTTCTTCAATTCATAAACCATACTATCATGTTATAGCTAGAATTAGGAAAATTTTTGATATTGTAAAACGAATAAATATTGATTTTTTGCTTACTTTTGTATAAAATAGAGTTTTAAGCATCACAATTCTTTATAATGTCTACTAATCTAAAACATCAAATAAAACAAAATATAAAAATAATTATTTATAAAACACTTTAATTAAAATATTTAAAAAATTTTATAAGTTAAACCAAATTAAGAAGGATAGTTTGATAGAAATATTTAAAATATTTTTTAAATGAAACTAAATTAAAGACAGCTTTATTAAAATATTTAAAAGCCAGAAATCCATTTTTATCAAAATTTCAATTTCAAGATAAACTGAATAAAAGATTTTAATTAATTAATGAGAAAAATATTTTTAAAATTAAATAAGAAAATACATATTATTTAATGCCTTATTTTAATTAGGATAGCTCTTAATTAAACATGAGAAAGATATGAGTTTTAAATACTAAAAATACAAATAAAGAATAATTAAAAGATATTTTAATAATACTAATTAGTTAATACATAAAGATTATTTTTACTTCTAGAAGCAAACAAGCACTTTTAAAAATGGAAAATTTAGAATAAGAATTTCAAAGTTATTTGAACTTCAAAGATGTTACTCAACTCTTTCATGAAGTATGCGATGGTAAATAGTTTAATTTTTATATAAATAGTAGATTAGAAATAAGGTGTGAAGAAATAAAATATTTATTGAACATTTGATGCATAAACTATTTAAATATGGCTATAAGACTTACCAGATTTTATTAAATTTAATAATAGGATTAGGATTAGGAGAAATGGTTCATACAGAATCTTTTAATTTACATGATTCTATGTCTTCTTCAGAATTATGCGATCCTAAAATGGATTTAAAAGTAGGTTATAAAGAAATAGTTCACCCTAAAGATCAAATATCTCAAAAGTTAATAAAGTCCGCAAATGACTTAAATAACAATGAAGTAATTTATTAATGCAGCAGTAAAGTTAATAACTAAATTATTTAATTTTAATATAGATGATTGCTATGTTAGATAGCCTTTTAGCTTAAGAGTTCATGTGGTTAAAGGGATATTCTCTTTCATAAACTCTTTACAAATTTGTGTAAATAACCTAAATTTAATCAATTTATATCTTTTTTGAATAAGACCTGATAATTTATTAAAATTTACTTAAAAATATATTTAAAATATTTTGATAAAATTTAAATCTGTCTTTCTTAATTAATCGTAGTTACTTTTATGATGAAGCTACTTATAAAAATAACTAAATAATCAAATCTTATATTGAAGGGCTATTCTTGAGTGGTACAGTTATTTATGATACTCTCCGTTATTCTCCTTATCTTAGAGAAGATGATTACATAGTTACAATATTTGGATTCCCTAAGACAGAAAGTATTTCTTTGATTTATTAATTCTAAAGAAAGTTAAAATAATATTTGAATTAAAAGACGAGCAAATTCTTACTGAGGCTATTTAAGAAGCAGAAAAATCACTCGATGACAAGAAAACTAATGAAAATAGTATAAAAATTATTTAATTTTAAATCTTTAAAGTAATTTAAAAAATTTTATAGTGAGAAAAAAGAAAAACCTTCAAATGAACGAATTCGATGCAATAGATGCTAGATTAAAATATAGAAAAGCCTTTTTAAAGTTAGTACACTTAATGAGCAATTAAAATTTCACAACTTAAATCGAATAGTAAATGTAATCATAGATAAACAGCTGTAAAAAGAGACTTGAAGAGATTAAGCAAACATACGATCTTTATGTTAAGAATAATAATATCAACCTTTCTGCTTATTTCTAAAAGGATATCAATAAAACATTAAATTGCTTAATATCTCCTCGTCCTAATATTGAAGTTACTATTGAAGAAGGCTTTTCAATGGCTGAAAACTTCTTTAATTAACTTGAATATATACTTTCTTTGAGTAAAGAAAGGGATTTCAACTAGATCTTAGAAAGAATTCAAGAATTTAATACATTCCCTAAAAATATCCTAGCTAAAGGCTATTTGGATGTAAATATTTTCTATACTTAAGGAAAATACTTCTCTTAGTGTGAGCTTTCAGAAATGGTCAAAGTAGATATATTTCTTAATTAGGTTATTTATAAAAATTATTTAAAATTTTATAAAAAGAGTATTTTCAGAGATTTTGGCTTAAAAGACTCTCATTTCACCACACCTGGATACAAAGAATATGGAATTCAATGTGCAATAGTTATTTAGGAATACATAGCAAAATATTTGAGAAATCCTTATCGTTAATACAGAGACTTCTCTAAGTTATATTAAGATTTGAGCATTTTAATAAGCTCTAGCGTAAATTTAATATCTCTATGACAACATACTTAAAAAATATAAAAAAATATAGGACAAGTATGAAAAGGAGAACCTAACAAAAAAAGACGAGTAGCAAGCAGCCACTAGTTGGTGTTATAGTTTGGCTTGTAAATTGATGGCTAACTAACTCCATCTCGGATTTTAATTAGACCTTTATGATTAATCTGATTATTCATAAATATTCTTTGCACTTGAGTTTATTTATAATATCTTGGAAATAAACGCTTCTTCTTATATTTTAAAAGTAGACAAATAGCTTTTATAAGGTAAAATGTTTATTTAAATTAAGCTAAAAATAGTTTTAATTTTTAAATTAAAGCTTTCTTTAACAAATAAAACATTGATTTGATGAAAAAGAAGCTAAAGCCTTTCTAAAAAAGAATCTTTAACTATTTCATTTTCTACAAAGCTATGCAAGGTTATTGCAAGGCAAGTGCTCGTCTTTGTTACATCATGGAAAAACTTAATTTAACTTAAGAATTTAACACTGACGAAACAAAAAGAAATAGATTTATTAATAGATTCAAGATTTTTGAGAACGTTTATTATTTGAAGTTTTCAACTTACGAGTAATTCTAGTAGAAAGTTTCTGAAATATGCACAGACACCAACAATGTAAACTATCCATTTTTACATATTCTAATATAATAATTTAATATTAATTTTAGAATGAAGAACTTTCTAACGGGCTCAATGAAATAAAAGAAATTTTCACTCAATCTTAACAGCTTTTCTAAAAAATACAACAAGACGATGAATCAATAACATTAAAAATGAGAACAGAAGCACAAAAGTTAGTTAGAGTAAAATATTTGATTTAAAAATATAAATAAATAATTAAATCCATATACACTAAATAATATAGATCTGTGTTATAAGCAGCATGACTGCCTTGAAAATTAAAATGAAGTTAGGAAAACTTGAAAACTTAAAAGCTGTATTTAAAAATACTGAGTTAAATTGGTATCCAACATTAGAAATAGCTTGATAAAAATAAATAAAAATATTTATTTAATTTTGAATTACATAATTTGATAATTTAATTGTAATATATATATTCCTATTTAATTTTAAGTCAACTTAAAGCCATTTTTTTAAATTTTTATTCTTTATTTTTATAATTTTCGAATTTTCTTAAAAGATTAAAATCAGCTTTTTATATTTTAGCTTAACTACCTTATATTCAACAATTATTTCCCTTATCTAATATATAAAGACACTTTGGCCGAGTGGTTAAGGCGGCGGCCTGCTAAGCCGTTTCCCTCTGGGAGCGTGAGTTCAATTCTCACAGGTGTCGAATTTTTATTTTTTTATTTTATCTAAATAAGAATGTCAATTTTTTATGAACAAATACTATGAAGTCATAATAATAAAAATATTTTTTATCTCTTACACAATGATATCTTTTATCATAAATGTAATTTTTTCTATTTAAAAAAATATGCTTAATCAGATAATGAATATGCAACAATCTACAAATTGTATATTTGCCCCCTTAATTAACATTAATTTGTAAAGTATTTTCCATAAAAAGACTCAATTTTATTTTTAGTTTATATATTTAATAATTTTTATATATAGAGTTTACATAGTAAATATTTTAATTATATACATTAAGTTGATTTGGATAACCTCAACTATACAGTATTATTATTTTACAATTATTAATCAATAAATCAAGCATTTCTATTTTGTTTTTTCAACCCATGATTCTCAATCATTTCTTTATTTTTATGTTTATTATTGTTCTAGAAAACTAAAATAGATTTATTTTAGTTATTATAGTTTATTTAGCAAGCTATTGGCTGAAAATAATTGAGAGAAGTTTGAATAATTTATTAAAAATTAAAGAAAATATTAGAGATTTAACTATTTTTATATATATTCAATCATTTAGGAAAGAAAGGAGGAATGTTTGATTTATAAGTTATTTTGCAACCAGCACAGTGAAGCATTGCTACAGCTGGATAAATAGGTCCCTATTTTAATTTAGGATCATTAAATGCAATACCGAAGAATTGTCCATTTAAAGAAAAGGATAAGGTTCCTAAATTCATATTTAGATGAACTCCTAAAATACCTTACTACTTGAATTTCATTCCATAACTTTATCCTTAAGCATTATTTCCTGATCTTAGCTATCCTATTCCATAGTAAGCAAAACCAAATTAATGATCACAGAAAGCTGTGTTAAAATCAAAATTATTTTTCAAGGAAACGCCAATTTTCATTTCGTTTTCTGATTTGTCATCAGGCTCTATTTCCCAATAGTGAATTCCTTAACTAAAGCCCTTTTTATAAAAAATTATACAGAAAAATTTAAATATTTCTTGTTTTATTTTTTAGAATAATTAAGTAAGTCTAAAAAAATAGTTTTTTATTAATTATTTATTAAATTAAACTCTAATAAGTAAAAGAAATAAATATTTCGTACTTATTTTGTTAATGCAGATCTAAATATATATGCTTATTCCTTTAGGAAAACAAAGTTTTCATTTTTTATTTATATTTAAGATCCAATGCAATTAGGATCCCATGTTAAGTTATATTAACCTTAAGACTAATTGAATGGGTATTATAATAAAGGAGTAGGAGCAGGCATTCTAGAAGCAACTTATTAATTTAAAAAAATAAATGTAAAATGAGTAATAATAATTTATACTCTAAGAGAGTATTGAAAAAAGCTTAAATAGGTACCTAATAACTGGGCCTAGATTTAACCTTCATTACCGTCAATGTTTGGATAGTTTTTTTGCATAAAATTGCTTATTTCCCTATACAAATTGCGCTAATTACTAGAGTGATTTAAAATATTTAGGAAAAACTAACACTCAGGAGAGCAAATATCAATCTTAGTTAGTTAAGAATTGTTTGTATTTGTATCAATCCTATTATTACAATTTATATAATTTTAGCATTTAGGTAAGCTGCATTCCTTTTCATGCTCTTCTATTACTTTTATGCTAAACACTTAATTGCAAAACACACATTTTAAATTTAGATTTAGATATTATCTCTCAAGGTTTTTATCAAAAAAGGTACTATTTATAGGTTATCCTTCACATCTAAGTGGACATTATCTAATTTGTGAATATATTTAAAAAAATATTTCTTATTTGCTGATTTATTTATAAAATCTATTTAATTTTAAAATTTTATTCTTCATCTTTATTTTCCTATCTTCTAGCTTTTTAATAATTTAATATTGCCTGTCATTTTATAAATTACTTTGATTTTTTCAACCAGTCATCTATACACTAACCGCAAAAACATTTTTTGCAACTTTTACACTGTTTAGGGTACTTCGCTACTTCTGTGCATATGTTACAATCAAAATCTTCTGACGTGCAATTCTAAAATCTTTTTTTATCATATCCTTAAGGAGGATTGCTCATGCTATAAGTAAGTTAGTATATATTTCTTTCTTGCAAATTTTGTTGAAATTCTAATTGTTTAATAATATTTGTATTTTCTTTTTTTAAAAAAGATTCCTACAATAATAGTTTGATTATTCAATTAATTAAGAGAATTATGTAATCTAATATGTTTTTAAAATTTTTGGCTTCTTTATTTACTATTCAGCAATAACAAAAAAACAAAAAAACATACAAAAAAAACAAATACATAAATACATACATACAAACAAACACACATAAATAAATACATACATTTTTATATACATATATAACTTTTAGAAGTGTCTATAATAAATTAGTATTTTTTTAAATCCACTAAAATAATATGTTGCCTGCCATATTTAATCAGTTATTTAGTGCTGGATTTTAAATATTAATCACTAAAAACGAATTGAACATATATTAGAAAAAAATATTAAATTAAAAATAAAAATTATAATTTCCAGACTAAAATATTTTTGTAATAAAATTTTGATTATATTATATTTTTCAAAACACAAAAAATTATTTTTGTATTTAAGAAGATATAAATAAATCATAAAAGAAATACTTATTTTTATTATTTGTTATATATAAAGTAAATTATTTATTTAGTGTTTAAGAAATTTATTTTGATTATTTTAAATTTAAAAATCTGAGATATTTTATTTTAGGACATAAAAAATTGAGACATGTTTGATATTTAAATTAGAGAAATTAAAGAAAAAGTTTATTAACATTTAATACAGCTCATACCTTTATAGGTAACACCAAACCAAGTTACTTTAGCGTCTTTTGTTTTTGGAATTTTTTCAGCGATTTTTTGTTACTATGGAAAATACACTCTGGGATTATATTTTTGGTTAATGAATAGATTTTTAGATGGTTTAGATGGTAAATGATTTGAAATATATTAAAGCTTTAACAATTATAAGGAGAGAACATAATAAAAAATATATTTTATATTTAAGGAACTCTTGCTAGATTTAGAAATTAGTAAACAGATTTTGGTGGATATTTAGACATCATTGTTGATTTTATTGTAAATATTATTTATCTTAACCACCAATTAAGCTTAATCATTTTTTACACAAGGTATATTCTATCATTCCTATCAGCATAGCCATGAGAAAGAATAATATAAGTGTATATATCTCTTTATCATTTATGTTAGCTACATTTTTTGTGAATGCAGCTGGGTTATTTTATTTGAGTGCTCTCTTAGAAAAAAGGAATTTCAAAGTAAATATAATTACAAAACGTAATTCTTATAATATTATTAAATTTTTTACTCAGAATAGAAAAGAACTTACTTCTGTTACTCTTCCACCTGCGTTAGTTGAAGGTCTAGAAACATTTATTTTCTACACTCTATTTTTCGTTTTCAACAGAGAAATTGTAATTTTTATTTGTTTAATTCTATTTATCCAGTGTTAATCTAAAAATAGTAAATATTCTACTGGATATTTGGACTAGGAGTTTGTATTACTATTTATCAAAGACTCGACTTTGCAAAGAAAGTTTTAAAATGAAAATGTTAAATGCAGGATAAATATTATCAAGGTTTGATTAATTAATCAACAAGCATTAGGATTTGTAGTAAAAAATAAATTTCAATAGAACCTGTAAAAAAAATTAAAAGAACATTTAATTTACATTTTTGTAGTTTGGAATTTACATAATATAAATATTTTTATATAATTTCAAATTCGTTTTAGAATTAAAATGTTTAATTGAAAAAAAAATAAAAATATTTGTTTGTATTTTTAAAATAGATTAAATAACTAATTCAAATCTTTTAATTTGCTTTGGAAATATTTTTAATAAATTCTTATAAATTGACCTACCTGCATCACTTGACTTAAATTATTGTAATTAATTTATTTATTTGTAAAAGATTTGTAATTTTAATTAAATCCTTTATTTGTTGTAAAGATTAAATGTAAGTATTAAATTTAAGTAAAAGATTGATTATTTATTTATCAGATTATTCCAGAAAAAAATTTAATAATATGTCATAGAGCTTTTAAGTCATGAGATTGCATTATAAATTCTTCAAAAGAAACATAATAGATTTAATAATTTTTATGATTTGCTAAGTATTTATGCTATTTTCAAATTCTAATTCGATTTTAGGGTTAAATTATAGAGTATTTTAGCATTAAAAATTGTTTAAACAAAACTATTTTTGAATTAAGTTTTAGATGTTTACGAAAAATCAATGATATTTTACCAAAAAAAATTAAGATTTTTTTGTAATTAAACTTTAAATCTTGATAAATCTTTTGCACCTATTCAATATATTTATTTCATTAAATAAAAAATCTTTAAGTTTTTGATATTTAGGAAATAGGTATTTGGTATTCAACTAATCAAATTTCAAAAGAAAACTTATTTATAATTATCTTAGCAATAGTGTATAGTGAAGATCATGTTTAAATTAGGTAGATTGGTATTTTGCTCAGCTGAAAGAAATGCTTTTTTAGCAAAAAAAATTATTGCAAACTTTTCTGAGAAGGCTGCTGAAGAAGCAACAAAGAAAAAAATAGATTAAAAAAATAAAGATTTTTAAACCGTATACAGAATTATTCACCCAGAAAAAAGGGGTTTTATTCTAGCTGCAGTAACCTCAGCAATATCCAGTGGCATCTTTATGCTTTACCCTAAGCTAATTCCTCAGTTATCAGAACTTTATTCCAATAAATATGAAAAAATAGAAGAATCCGATTCTGAAGAATAGAAGTTAAATAAATAGAAAAACAACTAAAGCACAAGCAACGCTTATTTCAAGTTCTTTTTGACTTGGGGCTTAGTTTGTGGTGTTTCAGGCTTTTTTAATTTTTCAAGAAGATATATTAATGGCGATTTAGGTAATAGGATTTCTATTCGTCTTCGCTAGGCAATTTATAACGATCTTATGACTAAAGATTCTACTTTTTACTTCAATAAATCTGTTAACACTGCAAAAATTATTCATAAATTAAGTAATGATGTCTCTTAAGTGAGTTAATCAGTTTCTATGGATTTGTTTATTGCTTTCAGAGGTGCTCTATTTATTACAGGTGGTACAGGTTTTTTATTATTTTAGTCACCTTAGTTGATTTTACCTTCTTTATTTGTCATGGCAGGCTTAAGTGTTAGTTCCAGATTCTTTGGTAATTACTAGCGTCACTACAAAAAAGAAGAAGCTTATGATCTAACTAAAACAAGTGAATAAGCACAAGAGGCACTTCAAAATATCAAGCTTATTAAAATTAGCAATACAGAAACAAAAGAATAGATTGATTATTAAAGCACATTAGCACGTTTCTATAACTCTTCAAAAAAGGTGTAGTATTGGACTGGTATGAACTTTGGCTTTTTAGAAGGATTTGGTTTATATTCTTTAATTGGTATACTTGGCTATGGTAGTTTTTTGATTTCTAGTGGATTAGCTACTCCTGAACTGCTAAGCTCTAGCATGTATGCATTCTATGTAGGTCTTGGTGTTCGTTCTATTGTAAATACATACACAGAATTAAAAAAAACTACTGGTTTATATGATGGCATAGTAAGTGTAATTGGAACTGATGTTACTTAGTCTTAAACATATAATAATCCTAAACTTATTGAAGAAGGTTAGGAGTATTTAAAATTATAGAGAGATAATGCTGAGTTCTATTAATAATTATACAGTAAAAATACTGCCACTTTGCATTAATCTAAACCACCTCATATCACTTTGAAGAATATAACATTTAAGTACGACGAATATGGTACTGAAAGATAGCTTCTTAGTGACTTAAATATAGAAATAGAAAGTGGAAGCGTAGTTGCATTAGTCGGTCCCTCTGGATGTGGAAAGACTACAGTATTAAATTTATTAACAAAGCTGTACTAGCCTACTTCTGGAGACATCTTATTTGATGGTGAAAGCCTTTAAGCAAAAGATAGTAAATGGGTTCAATAAAATGTTTCTTATGTAACTTAAGAACCTATGATTTTCCAAGATACTGTTTACTACAATATCATTTATGGTAATTAAGGATTTGATATCTCATAAGAAAAAGTTATTGAAGCAGCTAAAATGGCTAACGCCCATGACTTTATAATGTCACTCCCTGAAGGTTATTAAACAAAATTAAGCGAAAGAGGATAAGACCTTTCAGGAGGACAAAGACAAAGACTAATTTTAGCTCGTGCTATTTTGAAAGACCCTAAAATACTTATTTTAGATGAAGGAACAGCTAACCTGGATAGTGAAAGTGAAAAAGCTATCATATAGGATCTTAAAACAATATCTAAAAATCGTACTTGTATTGTAGTTACCCATAAGATTGAAAATTTCTTGGGTTTTGTAAATAAAATAATTGAGTTAAAAGCTCCTTCAAGTAATGACAATAAATTACAGTAGGAAAATCCTTAAGATGAAAAATCTAATTGATCAAAACAATAATTAATAAATTAATCGATTGTTTTTATTTTTGTATAAATTTTTCTTTGAAATAAAATGTAAACACAATTTGATTTAATTATTTCAACACTTTTTCTTTTAATTTATATTTCTTTGCTTCTCCAAATCATTAAGTAAGAGAAGGTAATTAAAATTTAAGTAACGTAAAGCTATTAACTCAAAATCAATTAGTTAAATTTATATCATATTTTCTGAAAATCTTCATCAATTTAATAAAAAATATATTGAGAAATTTCATAAAAATAAATTTTTATTTTAAAGGAAGAGCAAAATTAAAAAAATTTAATCCTTTTTTATCAATCTTAATATCTACATTTTTTCAAAATAAAAATATTTATCAAACAATCAATTTATACTTGATTTAAATATGTTTGATTTAACAAACAAAGATATTTTTTTTATATTATATTCAAAATAAATTATAAGGATGAAAATGTTAATAAAGCGCGAGATTGATTTATTGAATGATTGTATACAGAACTTGTGATTTAACTTTTTAGCATCTTCACTTTTCTAGTAAAAATTATTTGGTAAATTAATAAAAAGGGGAATTTAAAAGATTGTATATTTAGAAAAGTAAGTGTAAAGTAGATTATTGCAAATATATATATATTTGCTTGAGAATAAAATTAATTAATTTTTGTACAAATTTATATTTTTGCATTATGTATTCTCATTAATGTATTTATTTGTTTACTTAATTATCAATTTTGATATATTTTAAAATATCTCCTAAAATATATTTATCACCTTTTGTGCTTAAACATTTCATTATTAATGAAATATAATTTAACTTCTCAAATCAGCATTTAATTTAATGATCAATTACTGCAGCATATTACCAATATTACATTTGCCTTGTGTAAATAAGGTAAAATGAGTAAATTTTGATTATTTTAGATTAATTAACTTCTAAATTGTTATATTTTAATTTCGATAAGATTTGGGAGAAGAGTCGAAGAGCAATTAATTGATTTAATTTGTTTGCGTTAAAAAATTGAAATAGATGAATTTGTTATAAATACAAAAAATAATTATGACTTTGAGATTTACTAGCTATAATTTAAATACATAAAGCTTATAGATAGATATTTCAATTATTAATTAATTTCAAATAAAAACAAATTGAAAATACAACTAAAATTTTGGTAAAGAAATGAGTAATTTGTATAAATCTAAGCAGCCTATCATTTATTATAACAATACTTAAAATTCTTTGTCCTCTCTAGACGAGTAATCTCCTAAAACGATTGGTTCACTTAATACTGCTTCTTAGCTATCCTTTGGTGAATTTACAAATTCACCAATAATAGAAGAGAAATCTTCTATACTTTACTAAAGCTCTTTAGGATTCAAAAATAGAAGTTTACATGAAAGCTATAGCAACCTCAACAGAATCTAAAAGCACAGATAGCTAATATAAAACAACATTAAAGAAATGGCAAAAGTCATAAATCAAAATTATGAAAATAAAAGCATTTCATCTAAACAGATTGAATAGAATATCAATAACTCACCATATACAAAGAATCTAAAGGTAAATGTGATCAGTAAAGATTTAAAACATCTTACCAATATAGCAAATAATTAATAAAAATTTTCAGGTAAAAGGAATGTAAATAAACGTTATTCAGCTCTATAATCTGAAACAAAAAATAATGCATTAGATTAATCTGAGTATTTTAGTACTAGATCTTCTAAACCTAAGTTAAGCTTTTAGGAATAATTTAGTAGCAGCTATAGCTCGTTTTAATAACTTTAATTACCATCATTAACCTTCAAGGATAATCAAGCTAGTACATCAAAATACTAATCATAGGTATATATTAAACTAAAAGATAATTAATTATCAGAAGAAAAGCTTATCAAAATAGAAGATTACAGTAATTCAAATGAGAATAATACAGGAAATCTCAACATAAAACAAATTTAATAATAACCTGAATCAATTTAGAGCAATATTGAATAATCTCAATAACAATTTAATGTTTATGAAAAGTTTTAAATTTTTTTACAAAATTTCCCATCTCAATTCAGAAAATTGGTAAGTAAAAATGAAAACCTTTGTAACGCGCTTGCATTTTTTAGAATTGAAAGTATCAAAACTGAATCTATCTAACTAGATTTACTCATCAAATTTTTAATAAGGTGTTTTAAATTATTTATTAAGGATACTAAATAACAGGAGTAGTTTATTGAATAGGCTCTAAATAGCTAACAGCTCATGAATGATGCATAGAATATAAATCAATCAATGAAATAATCTAAAAATAAGATAATTATAAATTGCGCAACTGCTTAGCTTAAATTATCAAAAAGTCTTTTTAATGATATATATGAAACTGTATTTTAGGTATTATAAAAGTTCTAAATCCCCAATTCATATTTCAAGGACATAAAAAAATTAATTGCATAATAATGGGAGTCTTAATTAAATTGTGTGACGTTTGCTGATAAAATTGGAGGATATCGTAACTTATTGCCTATTATTGATAAGTTATCAAATTAGATTATAGATGCGTTTTAACTTTCTAGGTAGGAGCAGGAGTATTTAGAACTCTCTAATTACTCAAAGTTGCTAGAAATCATGAAAGAACTAATAAAAAAATATTCTCAGGTAGGGTAAGAAACAAATAAAGTCTAAGCAAAAGTAAGCAATTAAAAATCTATACTAGAAGAATACATAGCAAAAATCAAAGAAGTATTTCTGGATAAGAGTTGTTTTGGAGTCTTTTCAAAAAACTCACCCTTCTTTTTAATAAAATATTTTCTATGGAGCATTTTATTTAATTCAGCAGAAGGTCAGCTATTTCCTGAGGACATTAAGCTCTTTATTTTTTCAATCTTTGAAAAATTGAGAAATGAGAGCTTAAGTGCTTTTTATTGGAAATAGGATATGATTTCTCAATAGAGAATGAACATTCTTTATAACACTATATCATCTAGATAGCAGCTAGTTAAATATTTAGGACCTTATTTCATCTCTCAAGAAAAAGTTTTTTGTAAAGCTCTACTTTAATTTATCATAGGATAAAATACGACTTAGGAATTTTTAAATAGTATAAAAGAATAAATAGACAACAATTCTAATTGTTACTATTTCATGAACTAAATATATTCTGCCATATAAGAAGCGTTGATGACAAATAATTTTGTTGCTCTCGCCAATATTAAAATACTATTATAGCATAAATTCTTTTTGATTAATCAAAATTTAAATCAAAAACTACACTTAAAAGAGTCTTTCTTATAAGAGCATGATATCTAAATAAAGACTAGCCATAGCCCAAGCATCGAGTAAACAATGCAAATAGTATTGAGGTTACTACTTTCTTAATTTAATAAAAAATAAGAAAACTTATAAAATTATTTTATAAGCCAACAAAAGTTAAGCTATAATGATAAAATTTAAATAGTAACCAAATATTTGCTCACTACTATACTCGACACAAACTCTTATTCTGTGTTTGATATTCAAGAAGTGCTGGATATTCACTAACTAGAGAAAAATATTCAACTGAAACAAAATATATTAAATGAAAGTAAAAAGATGTTATATTCTATTAAATTGAGTATAGAATAAGTAAATATCATATAGTAAATCTTAGAATACAGTATTTTCCCAGCTAATTCTTGAGAAAATAAACCTAATAAATTTCATCAATGAAGATTTAAAAAACTGAGTTAAATTTAACTCTTATATTTTCTAACAAATAAATAAATAAATACTAACTAATTTTCTAATTACATTAAAAACTTACTAAAATTAATATTAATTGATCTTCTCAACTAAAAATCAAACGAAAATGATCAAAAACTTCCTACTGCTAGCTTATTATCTTTCTCAATTTTCTATAAAAGGTATATAAATAAAAACAATGCATTTATTATCACTAATTTTTATTAATAAATTATTATATATCATATTTATGTGTAATAAATTGTACAAATTTGTCAATTAAGATTGAAATATATGAGATTTTCAAAAATAAATTTTTTGTTATTATTCAATATAATAAATATATATATGATCGATTTCATAATTTATAATGGCTATTCATACATTTAAATTAAATTCTTTTCTAATCTCTTAATCAATTTGTTTATCTTACAATAAATACATAAATAAATACAAATTAAATTTACTTACCTTAAAAATAGTTTCAACGCACTTTTAACGCATTTAGACTAATTAAGCTGCTATCAAAATTTTTATTTTAACTTATTTAAAATTTAACATTCAATAACAAAATACTTTTTTATTTTAACTACTACTTTCTATTGCTAAATTTAATTGTCTACTCTTCTGTTTTTATAGTTTTTTATTGATAAAAATTTTCTATAAGATTTTTTATTTTTTCCCTATAAATTTTAGAATAATTAATAAAGAAAAAGAATTTATTTTATATGTGTTATATTGAGTATATAATCTTAATTGCAGATTACAGATATTAATTTTTTTCTTTTCCTCTTTTGATTACTAGAAGTAAAATTTACAACTAGATAGAGCACAAAATACACAATATTAGTAATACTAATTGTTTTATCATTCTGAGAGCAGCTTATATTTTGAAATAAATAAAGAAGTATAATTATAATAATACATTTAAAAATAAATCTTATTTTAAATGTGAGGCTGAGTAGGCTTATTATCCAAATAAATCCTTTTTACTTCTTATGGCTATAAAGATATTCAATAATTTGCATATTAATTTAAGAATCTTTTTTTGCTTTTTTTTATTTTATATGACCAATCAAATAGTAACTAGCAATAAAATTAATGCTTATATTAAAAAACATATTTTTTTTTACTATTTCAATTGCAATTAAGTAGAAAAAGAACTAAGAAAAATTAAATAATTTTTATAAAGTAATTACTCTTAAAAGCCATTTTAGAATTATATTTAATAAAAATCTGATGAGTGAAACAATCAAAGACTTAAGGGAAGAAAAGTACTCATCAATGACATTTGTCCCACATACTGATAAAGATATGAATTCCCCATTAAAATTTGTTAGAAATAAAAGAATAAATCAGGCTTAATCTATGTTCGATTTAGATAAATACAAAGAGTAGTACATCAAAAAACTCATAGTAGATAAGAATTTAATTGACATTTCTCCATAAATAACACATTCTAAAGTTATTTAAAACTCTTACTATATAAACCCTAACTTTAGTGACGCCTTAAATATATAAATGCAGCCTAACATAAAAAAAAATTAAGAAAGTCTACTATTTAAGTAACTCTAAAAGAATTAATTTCCTGAGCGTGGAGTCTTTAGCAAAAATTTATTTCTTAAAAGCAGCTAGGTTATTAAAAACATAGGTAAAAGTGTTCCACCTTCAATTCAATAATCTATGTACAACATCATGCTAGACTAGTCTCATACTCCTACTAAAGTAGAAGAATCCTATTTAAGGGAAACTCATAATAAACAAAGTAGAATGAGCAGTATTATTTTGAACAATGATAATGATAGTATACATTACTAAGGCAGGGGTTCTTACAAAGCTTCTTCTCCAGAAAAAGACATACTAATAACTAGATCTAAACTAAAAAAGACTTCTCTTTAGCTTCCCTCTGTTTCTTCACCCTTAAATAAAAAGGAAATGGTCTATCTCAGTAATAGCAAAAGTACTCGCTCAAAAACTATAGAAAAAATAGATGATAAATTAAGTAATAACCCATTCTTACCTAATATAGTATAAAGAAAGCAAAATAAGCTAAGTATATCAATTTAAGCAGCATCTCGCAGAAGTTCTAATAAGGAAGAATCTTAGTTTGACTTAGGATTCAATACATAATAGTAGATAGAACTTTTTAATATCATACTTAATTCTTCTAAAAATATAAATATCCCATAAATGGCTACAGTAACGAATGTGTAAAATAACTCTAAATTAAATAACTTAAAACAAATAGTCAATCAAAGAAGTGCAAGTTAGCCTTTAATTGAAGAGTAAAGCAGTCCTTAAGTTAATTCTCCAGCGTCATCTGAAAAGAGCAAAATCCTTCTTGAAAAATCAATACTCAACAATTACTCAAATTCTCAGCTAAGAGAAAATATAATGAAAGAATTATCCTTAACACTAGCGTAATGCATTAAATCTAACAAAGAGCTTAATGTAAATCAATAATTCTAATTTTTTATCACTTTTTTTCTTTTAGTATTTAAATCATAGAAAATACCTCATTAATTTCTTAAATCTAATCAGTCAGTTCTACTGACGATTGATTTTTAAAATTTTGTTATAGATAATTTAATTTCATTACAGTCTATTAATTATTATCGAATTAAATTTAAATAAAAAAAAAAAAATAGGAAGCATCTTACGACTTTTAAAATTTTTAAACTAAAAATGATTACTTAAACTCTGAAGCAAAAGTATTGGGATATCAAATCCGTAAAGAGTAAATAACAGAGTAGCATTAATCAAATAGGGGAGTTGATAGAATACTGAATTTTGCAAATTATCTCAGTAAATTCTCAGGTTATATAATGGATCTCCTATTTGGTGACATACCAAAAATTACTAAAGGAGAAGTTGAATTCGAAATCTAGCTAACAGAATAAGTATCAGATATAATTTTACCTATTATATCAGAGAAGCTTAAAGATTTTGGCATGAAAGATTTAATTGAAAGGTTTTAATTAGTTTTTAGAAACGAATACTAAAATATGATAATAAGAGCTCCAATTATTTAAGAGAACTAGATTGAAGAAGCTGCTGAGGCAATCACCTAAGAATTATTAGCAAGACTTAAGCTTCATTTCTAGAAAAGCTTTAATATGTATTCCTCAACTTGTAAGGACTTAATTAAAGACATTCTTTCAGAAGGAGTTAGCAAAGAAAAAATAAAAGATTATATGGAGTTTATTAGGATGCATTTAAAGAGATCTTCGATTTTTGAATAGCAATAAAACCGAAGTATCAACGAAACAAAATCCCCTAATCACTTAAATAAAAATGAGTAGCATAAAGGGATAGTGGAAAGTGGAAACTATAAAGAGTTGCTTAACATTTCAAGTGTTGATTTATTTTTTATCAAAAAAACAATTAATGAAGTGCTAAAGAAAAAATGTCCAAATTTATCGTTAACAAGCAGAGCAAGAATATTGGAAAAATTAGAAAGTTTAAGATTTGGTTATTTTAAAGAAGTATACAGTTTGAACGAGAAATCTAACTAGTAACTTATAGAAACAATGAAAGTTTATGTATCAAATTCCCCTCCACTTCTTGCATATCTGAAGAGACCAGAATCAAGCAAGCAAATAACCAAGCTCTTAACCTTCCTTCTAGATTCTATTCTAGGGGATTCTTCTCTCTAAAATTTTGTAGAAAGATGTTCTATTTTGCTGAATTAAGAGTTAGATTTATCTTTAATATCTATGTTGGAATAGGGTGTTAAAGGATCACTAGCTTAACTTTAAATAAATATAATTTTGATTAAAGAAATTGAGTATAAATTTACTAATTTGAAAAGAAGGGTTAGGCTTACACCCCCATTTAATGCCGTGTTTTATTAAATTGATCAGATTATCAAGTATATGAATAGTTGGATAGATCTTATGGCATAATAAAAATAAATCAAAATGGATAATCAACAAGAATTGTTAACTCAACTTAAATAAATTGATTTTTTAGAATTTTTCTTAGTCTGTTCTCTTTCCGATTTTGACACATTTTCATTTATAGATCTTTAAGATGGTCTGAAGTACTTTAAAATAAGAAAAGAAGTATTCAAATTTTGGTTAAAAGGTATTAAGAGAATATTTGCAAAATTGAAACTCAAATAAAAGGAAATAAACTTGATTGATGATTACTTTTAAAAAGCATTTAATAACACTTAATACTGACTTCGAAAAAAATATAAAAACACTGTAAATAATAACTAACTAACTAAATAACTAGATAAATAAATAAATTAATTAAATAATTTATTACTTGTATCTAATCTTTATCTTTGAAATAAAAAATAAATTAATAAATAATATCTGTAATAAAAAAATAAATTGGTTGTATTTATTTGTAAATAAATGTTTAAATTCTTTTTAATTTTATGAATAAATCTATAAATTATTAATTTCTTTTGTTCTTAATTTTTTAATAAGACTTTTACTCAAAAAAAATTTATGATTCTAATAATTTAATCTAAAAAAGATAGGATTTTAATTATGATAACAATATTTTTAATTCTATTTTAATCAATTAAGCTCAAAATATTAGTGACTGAAGTAATTAATTTGATTCAAAATAAATACAAATAAATTGATAGCTTATTAGTTAATAAAATATTTTTATATCTTGAAATTAAAATAATAAAGTTAACTTATCTTATATTTTAAAATAAAGTAGATATTTGTTTACATTTATTTAATAATTGTAAATAAAAATATCAATTAACTATCTTTTCTCTATGTTTTTATATATTAAATAATAACAAGGATAAGTCTATTATGAAATAGTGTTAAATTTAACGTTAAAAAAAATACCTTTTTACAATAAAAATATGGGAAGATGAGAAATAAAAAATTTATCAACTACCATTAAAACATATTTTTACATGCTTTTTAAATTAATTTAGAGTTTATATTTTTATTATTCTAAAAAATTAAAAACTAAAAATAAAAAAGCTTATTTTGATAGTTTGATAGTTGTTCATTTTAAGCTTGATGGTTTACAAGTTTATCGTTTATCCTGGCAATAATTCTTTTGTCATTAGAGAAGCACTTCTAAAAAGAGGAAATTGGAAGGAAGTAAATCTATTAAAAGATATATCATTCGCAAGAAAGATATGTTTTTGCATTTTAAATAGGTGTAGTATGATGATCCTAATATTAATCTATCCGAAATAGATTTCATTTGGTCTCCAAACAGCCTATCTACCAAAGTATGACAATTCTACTTATATGACTTAATTTTAGGTTTAAATTTAAAACTAGGAATACGAAAAGATTATAGATCTAGAGAAAAAAAATCCGAATCATCAAGTAAATTCTTTTTTATTACTTCTAAATAGCATAGTAGAGTTTACAATACTTTTGATATGATAACTCCCAGAAAAAATTAAAAAAAATATGCTGATCAATGTGGAATATTGATTAAATCTTTAAAAATATATTAATTTAGATTGTAATCAATCACTTTGAAAATAACCAATCGTTGACAACTAAATCTGACATGATAAAAGCACTGAATAATCATTACAGAAAAAACTCTGAAGCATGTAAAAAATGATTTAAAATACCTTTCAGCAAATAAAATTATTATTTCAAATGAGACAATAAAATAAAATAGTTAATTATGTATTAATCATGACTTATTTAACAGAAAAAGGAGGATATAATGTTTTCCATTCAATACCAGCCACCTATGTCTTGATAGTAGGTGTAAATGGTAATGATTAAAGAGATTTTCAAATTAAATTTAATGAGATATCTAAGTCTAATTTCAAAAGATGCACTCTTCCTGAAAAGCATTGCTCAAATAACATTTGGATTTTAAAACCTGATAATATGTCCCAAGGTAATAAATAAATTTACACTGATCAACTAATTAAATATTCTTTTATTCAATTTACTAGGAAAAGGGATAGAAATTTTTCAAAGTTTGAAAGCTATTTTGAGCTTTTTGCACTATAAACCAGCTTTTAGTAAATGGGTTATCCAAAAATATATTGAGAGACCTTTGTTATATAACGGTAGAAAGTTTGATCTGAGAGTATGGGTTCTTTTAACTAATAAGGGAGAGTTGTTTGTCTACAAGAACGGATATCTCCGAACAAGCTCTTCTAAATACAGTATGCAAACGTTTAATGAAGCTGTGCACCTGACTAACTGGAGTCTTTAAAAAGGTCTTCCAAGTTATGAAAAGCACGAGTAAGGAAATAGATTACCTTTAAAAGAAGGGTTATAATATATTTTTGACACTCAATTTAGTAAATACGAAGTAGATTATGAAAAGCACATTTATCCAAGAATGAAAGATTTAATCATTGACCTAGTAAGAAGCTGCGAGGTATATTTAAGCTTATATATTAAAAAAATATTCTTTTAAAAAAATCTATTTTAAATTAAACAATTAAAAAATAATTTATAGCAAGAAATGTTTAAAAGTAAGAAACTCAGTAATTGTTTTGAATTATACGGGTTTGATTTCATTATTGATGAAGATTTAAGGGTTTGGTTGATTGAAGCAAATAAGAACCCTGGATTTGGCTTACCAACTGAAAAAGCGAGAAAATTAATAGATGAAATGGTAGATGAATTATTAAAATTAACTATTGATTAAGAATATACACCTAAAGCTGCTTTATGTAAATTAATATTAAAATAAATAGAATTAAAAATTAAAAATATAAACAAATAAAAAGAACCTAGTCAAAATGTGTTTGATTTAATATACACTATGAAACCATCTCCGTTTAATAGATTTTTACCAAAAAATGACAGAAGACCTTTTAATATGAGTGTTTATCCAATTCCTTAACTTGAGCCTTAACTATCCTCAGGTGAAAAAAGATATTAAGTCCTCAATCCTTTACAAGATATTAAACAAGAAAAAGAAAAAAGCAAATAATCTGAGATGGATTAGTCTCTAGATATTCTAAAAGAAGCGCATAAAAAATATAACGATGAAGATTAAGAAGATAAAAAAAGAGATGAATAAACCTAAAAACAATAAAACGAAAAACTTATCGAAAGCAGATATATTCTAAAAGAGATTAACAATGACCCGTATATTTACGAAAAAAACTAGGAACCGTAAGAAGTTTACTGCTTCAAGCAATAAGAGGAGTAACCAAAAAAATTCTAAAGTAGGGATAATCTTGAGAAGGTTAAATTTGCAGAAGAAGTGTAAAAGGGGTTTGGTTTATAATCTCTGATTTTATAAAACAGTAATAACCAGTAAATAATTCAAAAATAAATGTCTAATACATTATCATAGTCTACTTTCCATCAAAATTTATTAAGTTTTGCTTTGAAATCTCCTAGAAAATTAGATCCATTATTTAATTCTATTAAGTAAGTTAAGGATTCTTCTTACAATTAGGAAGAAGAAGAAGAATTTGAAAAAAAGGATGAATGTACCAAATCATAAAAAATGAATCCTTACATGTTTTAATCTTCTAAAATAAAACTTGAGCCCATCTCATCTAATGATTAGCAAAGAGAATAAATGAAAAGATTAAAGTAAAATTAACAATAAAAAGAAAAAAATGAAGCAAATGATTCGGCATTCGATTACATTAAAACTACCTAAAAAATGTTTGATGTTGATTATTCTCCAATATAAACTACTTAAAATTAATCATAAGAAAGGAAGAAAATGTTGAATAGATAATAAAGTAGGTCATTATTTAAAATAAAGTAGCTGAATGATCAAAAATATTAATAAAAGTCAGACTGCATAATTAAGCCAATTCTTGCAAAAAGCATGAGCACAACAAGCAATTGGCTAAAATAATAACAAAAATAAAATATAAACACAAATTTTTAAAAATATTAAATGGTTTAAAAAAAGTTACCTGCTTTCTCTCACTCACTCCATTAAGCTGATAAAAATATTGAAATCAAACAATTTAGTGAACAATAAAAAGAGGTGTAATCACCTAACATATTTTTACAAAAAGAAAGTAGTCACTTTTAAAAATAAGAATTTAGCTACCTAAATTAGGCTATTTGATCTTTCAAAGATTTTAAAAACAAATTTAATTTAAAAATTTTTAAATTATTTGTAAATAAATAAAAAATAATCAGTTTACTTACTTACAATTCCTTTAAACTCACAATTTTCTAGTAGATTATTATAATTACCCTTCAACTTAACATTTTTAATTAATAGTTAAAATTTATGTGGTTAAATTTACTTTTCAATCAATTATTATACTCTTTATCGTTCTACCTCTTTATTCAAAATTTTGTGAACAAATTTTATTCTTTCGCATTTTTAACATAATCGAAATAAATTTATAAATATAACTCAGCTATAATTAATAAAAAATTATTAACATATAAGGAAATATAATTAATAATTTAAAAAAAAAATCAAGTCAATAAAAAAATTTAAGTCACTTTTGAAAATTAATAAATTGCTTAAAAAAATGTTTGTGTCTGAAGAAGCTGATTATGAAAACATGGCAAAAAAAAATAAAGATACCACTAAAACAAAAAAAGGTTCTTCTAAATTTACTAAGATTGCTATATCTATTGTTGTTGTTTTGCTATTGTGCTTACTTTCTTACAGTCTCTACATTATTATCAATTAACTAGTTTTTGTTTCCTCTAGTAGTAACAAATAGACCAGCCTTCCTTTTACTAAAAACTAATAAGAAAATTAAGATGCTGATGTATAAAACCTAAAACCACCAACTCCAAAAGAAAATGAGTAATCCTAAGTAGATTAATCAACTTTACCATAAGATAAAGATAAGTAAATATCATCTGATAAATAAGATAAGTAAACTGATGAAATATAACAAGAAACAGATTAATCTAATATTAAAAAAGAAAACTAAGAGGCTTAAACTAAGAACGATAAATAATAAGATCAAAACGAAGTAATTAATTCTGAAAAACCTTAAGATGATTAAGAAAAGAAATTAGATTCCTAAACTATTGAAAATAGCAATAGTGAAAGTAAAAATGATAAAAAGGAAGAGAAAACTTAAGAGGAAGTTAAAGGTACTGATTAAAGTTAAAAAAATGATAAATCTGATAAAGAACCTGAGAACTAATAAATAAAATTATCTTTTTTTGAAAAAATAAGATTTTACTTATTAAAATTAATAAAATTATTTTATTGATTGAAAATATTTGTTGTAATTTAGTAAAATTTATAAAAAATAAATTATGTTATTGAAATCAAATATTTATTTTAAAAAAAGAAATTAATTTTTAGTAAAAGATAAGAATAACATCTCTAAAAAAACATTTTACTTTATAACAACTTAATATTGACAATATCTATATCACAGTTGATTTATTGAAAATTTGATATCTATTTCTTAGAAGTTAAGTAAAAAAAAATTATTTGCTTCCAATTATAAAAAATTAAATATTACGTATTATTTATTTATCAAAAATAGATATTTTATTAACTTTATAATTTTTATCTTTCAAAAAAATATCAATTAAATTTTAGCTTTATAGAAAAAATCATCCATTTTTAGAATGCTCAATAACATTAGAAAACAATTATTTACAACATCTAGTTTGCTTCCTAAATTTAACTCTTTTAAGGAAGTTCATAACTTACCTTACAAAAAGCTTTCAGTAGTTTAGATGTAAGAATTGCTAAACAAAGTGAATGCTGGTGATTGGAAAATTGTAATAAGAAAAATTTTATTTTGATTTTATAGTCATGGTTTATATATAATTTAAGCAAGGTGAAGGATAAAAAATTAGAAAGGAGTTAAAGTTTAATGATTTCATTCAAGCATTTTCATTTATGAACAGCGTAGCTATAGTTGCTGAAGATATGTGCCACCATCCTGACTGGTTTAATGTTTATAACAACGTACATATTAATCTCAATACTCATGATGTCTCTGGACTCTCTATTAGAGATGTTATTTTAGCATTTGCAATTGTAAATTTATTAAAAATATTGACATTAACCATAAATTATAATATATCAAACTAGAATGAGATTTAGCAACAAGCTAAGAAGCCTTAAGGACTCAACGATGTTTCCTACTTAAATTAATAAGCTATTTTATCTAAATGGAATTCTCTTTGAAATATTTTAGAATTTTATATCAAATAACAATTATTTTTTAATTAACTTTTAGTATACTTTTTACTTGATGCAAGAAATGTATACAATTTTTAAATAATTTTTTCAAAATTAATTAATAAAAATAAAAAGAAAGATTTTAAATTTAAAGTATTTACAATCTATTAATAAGCTCAATAGTAATTATAATCTATTTTTAAGAGCATTTAATAAAAAAATTTCTTTTGTTTTTAAGGCAATTAAAACAATTTTTTAATTGTTTAAAATAATAATTTTCAATTAATAATTAATTTTAACTATTTTATATTTTTCGAAATTTATTAAAATAATATTAACTATTTTGATTGTTTAGTATTTCATTTAATTAATCTTCAAATATTCTAAAATTTATTTTGTAGTTTTTTAATACGAAGAGACTTTAAAAATTAGAATTTTTTTATAGCAATTGATTGCATTTACTGATAAATTTGAGTATTAGAAATAAATATCAAACTATAAAATATATGCTGTGTTTATATGTTTGGTTGCTTTATACTTTCCTTTTTATCAGTTATGAGAAGCATGCTTGATTTACTAAATAAAGTCGTTATTAAACTTCTATGCTTTTTAGATTGAAATTTGCATTTACTAACAAACAAACAATTATTGGCTGATTAATTTTAGATAATTTAATCTTTACTTCATTTAAGAAATATATAAGAAATTGAAGAATAATAACAAATCTAAATATATTCTTGTAGCTATAGTAATTAGAAATTAGAGTTTTCATCATTAACATTGTTGCAATTTTATAAGTATTAATTATGCAAGTAAATAGAACTTAATCTTAGTTCAATAGCAATTTCTCTTCGAGAGTATCCCCGATGAGTAAAATTGAAAAAGGCTTCAATCAATATTTTATAAAAATTTATTTTCATAGGAGCTACTGGTTATGAAACTAATTTCATGAATAAATAGCCTCAGTATATTGCGAATAATTATGTAAACTCTAGTTCAAAGTAAATTATGAGGAATATATCTCCTTCTCCTGAATCTAAATAAATGTTAAATGAGAAGGTAACCTAATTTTAATAATAAATATCATATTTATATCAAATTAATTGATTTGAAATTCTTATTTATATAACATAGTTAAGTACTAATTAAAGCAAAAGGAGAATGCAAGCATTAAACAATAACAGCAGTTTTAATAGAATAATTGAAAAACCACCAAAAGTATTAATTTTATTTAAAATCAAATAAAATAATTTATTATTTAAATTAAGTTGTTTATTTAATTTTAATCGTTAATTTTTATTTTAAATTTTGTGTTAATTTTAGATTAAGTTTTCACATTAATTTCTAAATTTCTTAATAGGATGGCTATGCACCTCAAACATAAATTATTTCTTAAAATATATCTCAAATATATGGGAGAGCTTCATCAGTAAATAGATACAGCTAGAGATAAAAATATGGAAGTAATTGACTAAATTTATATTAATGAATCATTAATTTATTATGTTATTTTACAAAAATGCAATGAGTTATTTGTTTGTTAATTCTATTTTAACATTTTCTACTAAAACAAAGCGACTAAATAGAATTAGAACTCATCTAATTTAAACTTGAAGGATGATAATCTTGCTCAATATCAAGATTCTATGCTAAAAAAATCATCTTCTTTTAAAGTTGGGAATAATAGTACTAAAGCTACTCCGAATATGCTAAATTAAGTTAACATGAACTGCAATAATTCAAAGGTGTTAGATAATTCTTTTTCTTAGCACAGTAATTCATTCAATACTAACTAGAATGCTCATAATAATGTAAGTAGTGCACTTAACGAGCTACTCAACTAAAGTTGCACTAATTCGTACAATAATGGTTAAAATAATTCTAATTATTCTTCTGATCGTCGTCTCTAGTAAAGAAGAAAAGCTTCTGCTTCTAATCATTAAACATCTTTTGCTCTTTAAGAAAATTAGATAAATACATCATTTTATTAATAGTCTGCCTCTGCTTATAATTCAGGATTACAGTCCACAACCAGCCAATATAATTCAGGCGTACCCTCGAAGGGCCAATCTTATAATTTAGCATCTTCTCTTACTAACTAGAACAACTATTAATATAATGTCAATAACAATTAAAGTGCAAAGAATTAAACCTAGTTCAATTACGACATGACTCACACTGAAACAAATAAAGTAAAATAATTATACTTCATATAAAAAAATAAAAAAATAAAAAAATAAAAAAATAAAAATAAATATTAATTTTACATAACAGATTGAAGCTATAATACCAGGAACTTACATAGTGAATAACAAAAGTGAGAATTAATAAATAGACAGATAGCAAAGAATAAATGCTTTATAAAATTATGTAAAGAATGTTAACTAGCAAGTATAAGATGAAAATATTTCAGGAAATTCTTTGTTAAAAGAAGCGAATATTTCAACAACAAGCTAATAAAATCATAATGATCTGGATAAGCTATTTATAAATTAGTACTCTAAACAAGATAATAATCCTTATAGAAAAAAGCTATATAATAATATGAGCAACTCAAGCTTTAATAAATCTAATAATAGTAATTAACCTTTTAAAGTTCTCTAAAATTATTAAAATATGAGCACTGAAATTAATTTGAACCCTCAATCTATAAATATAAAGCCTTCAAGTACAAACAATAATTAAAATAAAAATTAAGAAATAAGTCATGTCTTACAAGAGTATGATGTTAACACAAAGTAACTGTAGTAATAATACACAAACTAGTCAACAAACTTTTCTACTGTGCTAAAAACTACCTTTTAAAATACTAATAAATTTAATACTTCTTTTAATATGAGCAAAGATTCTGTTTCAATGGCAGAGTCAAACACTAATATAGAAGAAATGCATTTTTATGCTGTTGAATTTTAATAAAACTGTAAAAAGTGGCTATCTTAAATTGAATAACAGTTTTGAAATATCTATTAAAAAAATATTTTTCATTAAAAGACAGAATAAATAGTAGCATAAAACAAATATAAATAACGATAAAAATAATAATTTAATCTAAAAAATAATAAAAATTATTTGAAATACTTAATTAAAACAAACATATATTAAAAAATATTGTATATACATAAATTAAAAAGTAAGTAAAATTTATTTCTCCTTAAAATGTATCTATAAATCTTTGATTTAGATAATAATTCAAAAATTCATTCATTTCTTTCTTTCTTTCTTTCTTTCTTTGTTTTATCTAAATAATTAATTATTTTTTATTATAAAAAATTAAAAAAAAAAATTTTTATTAATTGAAATTTTTGAAAGAAAACAAAGTAAAATAAGAATTTTTAAAATAAAATGCAAAATTCTTTCTAAAATCTAAACTATCTTATCCAAAAATACATTATTTTGGACACTTTACTTTAGCGCCCCAAAATATTGCCGGAGTATAAACTCACCTCACTACTTAAGTTTTTAAAAATATTACTAAATAATGTAAATCAAGAAGATAGTTTATTTCTTTTTCCACTTTCTTCTATTACCCAGTCTCTTTTTCTAGGCAAGCTAATTCCATCGAACGCGAATAACGAGAATACTTTAGAAATTAGATTAAGCTAGCTCATCATCATTATCATCTTGCTCGAAAGTCTAATAAAATATACTTATGATAAATACCAATTAAAATAAGATATAAATTATTTATTTAAAAAAGAAAATTTTTATAAAACATTAAAAAGAACATCAGAAAAAATATAAAAATAAATAAATAAAAAAAATAAAATAAAAAATTAAATTAAATATTTTTAAAAAAATAAATCATAAAACGAAAGAAACTAAAATAAAAAATAATTAAATAAATATATATTCAATAAAAATAAATCTTTTCATAATCGACCTTGCTTAATTCAAATTTTTTCTTACTTTTACTGAGATTAGATAATTTTAAATATTAATAACAATTTTAAACAAAGTTATGATTGAAAGAATACAAAAATATTAAATTTTAAAATATATATTTAACTTTATAAGTTTTCTTTTGTCATAAATTACCCAATTGATGACAAGTTCATTTTACTTAAAAATTTAGCTAAATTAGATATTGTTTATTGTTTTTGAAGTATTTCCTTAATTAATTTTTTTCGAAATTAATTAATTTCTAACTGATTTTGATAAATACGAATTTTGTAAATAAGAAACATATTTAAATCAAAATATCCCTTGATTGAATTTTATAATTATTAATTAACAGTAATAATAAGTTTTTCAAAATCCCCTCCAAAACCACCAAAAAATACGAATACATTTTACTATTTCATGGCGAACGTAATAGTAGAATTCCCGGATTCCGATAATAAAATATTTTCGAGGATATTCCATCCTTGCGTTTTCAAAATTTTAAAGAGAGATTTTCTAACACTATTTTTCTAGTTTAATTTTAAAATAATAAGATCGATTATAAAGAGGAGTTTATATATATGTATATTAATTAGGAAAAATTCGATGGCGATAGGGAGACATTATTAAAAAATAAAAATAAATAACAATAAAAGAGATAATAAAAAGAGAATTTTAAATAAGCTTCAAATAATTTTGATACAGAAAAACATTTTACATGAAAAGATGAGATTGAACAGTTTTAAAATTTTATAAAAAAGAAAAGAAAAAAAAAATGATAAATTAGAAAATGAGCAAATATAATACATATACAAACCATATTAAAAATGAATAAAAATCCAACATCACAACTAAAAAAACAAAAAATAAATATTAATTATTTAAAAGCATATAAAATATAAATTAAAAGAACACTGCTAATAAAATTATATATATATTTAAAATAGATACTTATTAACCACCTACCTACTATTTAGGCATATATACCTATGTGCATCGTTGTAAAAAAATTAAAAAATTTTTTTTATTTTGATACTTCAAATGAAAGAAGTATTTGTTATTATAGATTTTGAATGTATTTGAGTCATAAATAAATACATTTCTTAAAAAAAATAAAAAGATTCCTTTGTTAAAATTATAAATTTATTTAAAGAGTGAGCAACAGTTAAAATTGAATTAATTTTTAAATTACATTCATTGTGATACTTTCAATAAGATTTTTGTATTGCTTACAAATATTTCTATAAAGATAGATAGATACAAACAGCATTTATCTATCAAGAGTCAAAATTTTAATTTAAATTCTTTAAACATGTAATTTATTAGAGTTAAGTTTCCATAATTATGTGGGGGACTTATAAAAAATAAGTACTAAATTTTGTTATTTATCATAATTATTTTAGGTTTAATTCTTTTTTATTTCTTAAAAGTCACATATTATTGTAATGATACAAACGGGTGTTTTAGTTATTATCTTGAATAGTAAAGATTAAATTTTGCTTGGAAGAAGAATGGATAATAAATTGTATTGATTTTAAATTTCCAACTTAATTATAAAAAATTCAAATTTTAATTTTAGGCTATCTCTTCCTGGAGGAAAAATAGAATTTGGAGAGTCTTTAGAGGCTTGCGCTATGAGAGAAGTTAAAGAAGAAACTGATTTGGATTTAGAAATTAATAAAATAGGTTAAGTAGGAGTTGTTAATGTAAATAGACCCTAGTTGGGCTTTCACTCTGTATGCATAATTTAATGCTACTTTATTTCCGATGAAGAAACTAATAATATAAAGAATACAGAACCTCATAAATGTTATGGTTGGTAGTTTTATGATATTGAAGCTCTTTGTTCATAAGAAATTTAATAATAACTTGGGCATGCTATAAAAGAATTTCTTCTTAAATATTATTAAAATGATACAAAAAAACTTTTAAACCACTGTAAATCTTTATTGCAAAATAATTGATTTTATTTATATATTACCTTTTTTATAAATAAATAAATAGTTATTAGTAATGTAAAATAACTTAAATCTATTATACAAAATTAAATATTCCAAACAAAAAAAACAATTTTATAAGTAACAAAATATTAAAATTAATTACTTTTACTTTAATAATCTCTGTTTTACAAGGGCAACCTTGAGAAATAGTAAAGTATTTATTTAATTACATTAATTAGAAAAATGACTACTTACATATTTCTCAATCTCACATATGTTAATACATAAAATTATTCAAAAATATTTGCTTTTTTACAATCATAATGTTAATTAATTTTACATATTTACAAGGATTTTTTGGTAAGAGCAAATAAGAAATGAATGCATGATTATTTTATTATTAAATAAAAAAAAATACATTTTAAAAAATATTTTTATTTATATATTATTTTTTAAGTATGTGGTGATTTTAGGGAAGGGAATAAGTTATTTAAAAAAAATACATGCTTTATTATTTTCTACTTTTATAGTAGGTTTTAAAAACTTTATTCAAGCTTTTCAAATAACTGAGAAAAATGGTAAAATTTTTAATAAATTAGTATAAGGTTAATTAATCAAAGAATGGACTTCTTTTAAATTTTATATTTTTTGGTAAGTAACCATTCTCATTAATATTCCAAGGATTTTTTGGTAAGAACCAAAAAGAAATGAACGGGTGATTATTTTATTATTAAATAAAAAAAAATACATTTTAAAAAATATTTTTATTTAAATATTATTTTTTAACTATGGTGATTTTAAATCTAAACATGTATGATTTTAGGGGATAAAAAAGGTTTTATTTAGATAAAAATACATGCTTTATTATTATTTACTTTTATTCAAAGTTTTTAAATCTTCATTCAAACTTTTTAAATAACTAGAGATGAAGTGTAAAAAAAATTTAATTTTTCAATTCTATCCCGAATCCATGAGTTAATTTCTTATTAGAAGATTATTGTTATTACATTTTTAATTTAACTTACAATTAAATTTTATATTTTAAGGAAAATATAGATTAACATTAATACAATTTCTTGATAAAGTTAAAGAAAAGTCAGAATAAAAAAAAATAGCTATCAATATTATTATAAATATTATTAATCAATTATAAAACAAACCTTCAGTTAATTAATATTTTACAAAAATAATTAAAACAAAATGAGATAAACTTTGAAAAAGTTAGACATATTTTCATCATCATTTTAATTTAATTTAGGACATAAACAACCAAACAAAGGTACCTTAACTGGTTTCGCTTTATCTTCTTTTGTAATACTAACAACTATAGCATATTTTATATATGAAATTGTGCTTTTTGGTACCAATTAGATAGAGCCCAACTTTAGATCTCAAAATTTTATAACTGATGGACTTGTCTAGACAGATTTAAACAATGATTTAATTGGTTTCAGAATGGATCCTGGTGAATCGTATGCACTTTACACAAATACAACAAAGACTTACCTAATTTATATGGCGTTTTTTCACTATCAAGCAAATAATACCTCTCAATTTCTTCCTGTTAATGTTATTAATTGTACTAATCCTAATCTTTAAGGCTATCAATGTTTAGACTTTTCAAGTCTTTCTAATTACACATTTGCTCTTAATACCAAACAGAGTTTATATTCTTAAATATAAATATTTACATATAGTTGCTTAGATTTAGACTCAGTTAAAACTACAATTCCTAATAACTGTGCTAGTTAAACTGAAATCGATGCCTTAGTTAACGGAGTAAATGCAGGTTTGAAATTTAAAATATTCACTTCTCAATACAATACAACATCTAAAGAAATGTAAGTAAACTACAGAAATGTTATTGTATATACATTTTCTAGCTAATCAATCATAACTTTTTTAAATATGCAAACACAAAGTACTTCTGTCAAGTAAGGACTTATAATTTAAAATGAGTCTAAATATTCTTCGCCTATTTAGTATAATCAAATCAGCTAAAGTATGTAAAGACAGTCAGCCCTGAAAGATGGGGAAGGCCCATACAGCTTGATTATGCTTTAAATGGATGAAATTATTTAGACTGTATAAATTCAATACTCAACACTGCCATAAATACTAGCTCTTGTAAATGGTATTTTTTCTCTTCTATTGCTCCTAGGAGTTATCGGGCGATACATTTCATCAAAGAGAATAGAAAATGACTTTTTTATTCTATTCTTAAAAAATTTATACACTGGTAAATATTTTAGTATTCTCAAATAAAACTAACTTCTTCAATAATAAGAATATCCTTAAACTCCCAAGTAAGAATCTAAAAATCAAAATGATTTTTAGAGTATTAATTAAATTAATTTATATGTCAAGAATGATAATATCAAAAGTGATTACATGAATAATTTAGAAATAATTAATGGTGATAAAAAAAAGAGCATAGAATTAATAGAAAGTAATTTGGATTAGTCCATAGAAAACAAAGGAGAAACAAAAAATGATTGTATTAAGTTTCCTGATTTTTAATACAAATCTAAATAGCATTTAGATCACCAGAAAAATAAATAAATTGTAAACTCTTAAATATAATATGATCTGAGTGAAAAAAATTTGTATCTACAAGAAAAAGAATTGACAACTAAAAGAGAAGATGATTTATATCTTAAACAAGGATAAAGTAATAATCAAAATGAATTTGATGATCTTTAAAAAGAGCAAAAAAATAATTAAAGTATTAATTAAGTTGAAGAGAATACAATTTAACAAAGAGAAAATGTGGTCATTAATTTTGATAATTAATGTATTACATCACATGAGAGAAGTCCATAAAATTAAATGATGAAAGGTGAAAATACAAATAATAAATAAAATTAAAAAACTGTGATTTTTAATTAAATGTCCAAACAATAAATTGTCTACTCAAAAGGTGAAACAAATAGTTTTTTTTTTAATGATAGAAAAAATTAAGAATCCAATAATTTAAATTATTTACACAACAATATAAACAAGCTAAAAGCTCTTTAAAGTAAAAGTTTGACTAAATAAGTTATGAAGAAAGTGTTTAGCTTCAAGTAATTTATTAATTTACTTACTTACTTTATTACTCCATTCATAAATATTATTTTAAGGAATTAATTTTTTTATTTAATTTTTAATAGTATTTTGAAAAAGAAAAATGAATAAATATCTAATAATCTCGGAAAGTAGGAAAGAAAAGTTATTTTTGATCAGCTCAATCAAGATTTAAATATTTTCTCTTTCTTTAAAGATATAATATTCCTTAAAAAAGCTGTTATGCTAATGTTAGATTCCTAATAACTTGCGGCTATCTAACTTTTAGGTTTTTCTTCTGATTTTTTAGATCTAGACTTAAATAATTTAACATACAGTGACCTAGAGCAGCTAAGTAAGTTAGTATTAAAATTAAAAATAACTAATTTTTTTTAATAAATAATATAAAAGCTAAAGATAAAAAGCTAAGTTATTTGGAAGAACAATTTATAACTTATTAGTCAGATGAGATACAATAATAAAAGCTATCATAGTTTTTATAAAGACTATAAAATCAAGAAAAGGGTAATGATATCGATTATAGAATACTGCATTCAATGCCATGAAATATATAACTTGTACAAATTAATAATAATATTTTAATTTATCAAAAATAAAATTTAGATATTTATTTTGAGAATAAATTATATTCATGTTTATAAGTTCGTTAAGTAATTTAATAAATAAACTAACATAAATAGGTTTTTTCTTTTTTTTTTTTTGATATAGTTGTTAGAGTTACTTTTATTTTAAGTTTTTTCATTTTTTATGATTTCAGGTGATACCTTTTTGTAAAATTTATATATATAAAAAATTAAATCAAATATAGATATTATTGGGTTTTGAGTGATAAAATTTTATTTTTCTTGATTTTTAAAATAAAAAGTAAAAATAAAACCAGAGATTAGCAGATATTAAATGTTAATAATGAAAAGGAATGCTAACTAAAGTAATAAGGCTCAAAAACAAAAATGATAATTTTAGTAGTAATGGATATGAATGTTTTATTATTGTTGATATTGTTTAGGAATTATAGTTTCATTAAGAGAATATAATAGCAAAACGAATATAACTTGTATTTCATTAATCAATAAAGCTAAAAAAATATAACAGAGTAGCAAAAAATATAAGGAGTGTCTTCATCATTAGAAATTGTTGGATTATTGTTTGAATACACTTATGTATATTTCTAAACAATTCTGTCTATTTATTAAGATTCTTCTGATAATCTAAAATGAAATAAAAAATGTCTCATCACTTCTTAACTCAAAAAAAATATAAGGAGTGTCTTCGTCATTAAAAATTGTTGGATTATTGTTTGAATACACTTTTGTATATTTCTAAACAATTAGGTCTATTTATTAAGATTCTCCTGGTAATCTAAAACGAATTAAAAAATGTCTCATCACTTCATCAAATCTCATATTTCTAAAATATATAAATGTACTTTAATAATTAATTTTATAATAGTAGTTGTAGATAAATTTAACAAATTATTATTAATTCAGTTGTAAAAGCTTAAAGGGTTTTCCTTAAATTTATAAGAATTATGAACATACATACTACTTCCTTTAATTACCAAATATAAATAAAAAGATAAAAACCAAAGTATTGTACATCTTTTTATAAAAGAATAAATATTTCATAAGATGCCTTTTTAAATTTTATTTTTCAAAATCAAAATATTTCAAATGATTATTTATTAAACAAAAACGATATTTCCTTTTTGTTTGCTTTTCTTATGTTTAAGAAATTATTTTGTTTTTTAAAATTTAAGTTTTAAATTTAGAAATATTTTAAATTCTTGTTTATATTTATTTAAAAAAAAGAAATATCTATTTTATTTTTTTACACTAATCAACCTGCTTGAAAAGAAAATTTTCTATTTTTTCAAGCTTTTAATAATAATGTTAAAAATTGTAATTACTTTTTTTATTTTTTGATAAATAATGATTCAATAAATTTGTCTATTTATAATTAAAGCGTCTAATAATTTACTATCAATAATTCTAAGAAGTCATTATCCTTTATAGAAAGAAATTTATATGAATGGATTTATCTTACAAAAATTAATAGGTATAGATCAAACCTTATCATTTTTAAAAAACATATTTTTTGCCTATCTTCAATTGCTTTTAGAAGTATTTCCTACTTTGTAGATCAAATAATGAATTAAAACCTTTATGTCTAAAAATGAGCTTGATTATTTTTTATATTTCTGATGCTGACTTTTCTATCCTCTTTTTTCTATATAAAAAAATTTAATTCACAAATCTAATTAGATTTCGAGGATAGAGATTTTATTAATAAATAGTTCGTTATTGAAAGTTTATAAAACAAATTAAAATAAAAAATCAAAATAGTAGAAATAAAGTGTAGAGATGAGAAAAAATACTAACTAATAATAAAACAATAAAGCTTAAGATCAAAAAAATAAAAGTAACAATAACTTAATTGGGAAAAATAGTTTTTCTTAGGCAAAACAAACTCTAATGAATATGGATGCTTTTTACAATGATCAAGATCTATTTGGCACTAATCCATAATAACCTAGTTAATAATAATAAAAACCATAAATTGAGAATAATTAGAATTTAGTTTTATAACCAAATCAAAACCAAAATTATAATCTTCCTCATCACTAATAAAATAATAACTAGAATGGACCTACAACTTTCGCTTCTGCTTTAAATAGTGTAAATAATGTTGGTTAATTTTATAATAATATACAATAAAATCCTAATTAAAATCAGCCTAATATAAACAAAAACATCAATCTCCCAATGAACCAAAACAACAGCTTATCATAACCCTCTTCATTCTCTTCTTTTAGTGGTTAAGGAGTATAAATAGGAGGTTCTTTACCAAATAATTAATAAATAACTTTAAATAACAATTTATTTGAAAGAGTTCATCAAAGTGAAGATAAAATAAATAGTATTCAATAAACAAATAATAACTTGTATTTGTCCTTTTCGAAATACTTTTAAAAAGAGCACGCTAGCCTTTTCTAAAATAATATCACAGATCCTAAATTGGTTTATCATTGGAATGCCTTATTCAATTCAGGTAAATTATTTAGTCTTATTATTTAATTTAAAGAGATTACCTTAATTAAATAGTTCAAAGTGAAGAAAATCTATTTTTTAACTTTAGTAAATTCTAAAATGAATTTGATTTGATCTATCATAATATAGAAGACGGATAGAAATTTACAGACTAAATATTCCCAAACGATTAATCTGTAATTAAGAAGCAAGGATAATATTGCTTTAAAAGAGCAAGTGAGATTTATACTAGTTAGTTCAACATCTTTGATTTGGGTATTGAACCAAATTAAATTCAGTAAGGAAGACTCGGTGATTGCTATTTAATATCTTCTATTATTGCAATAGCTGAATATCCAGAATTATGCGCTCGTTTATTCGTTTCTAAACAAAAAAATGATAAATGTGTATATGGAATTTGGATATGTGAAAGTGGAGAATGGAAATAAATAGTTATTGATGATTATTTAGTTTGCTAGCAGAATACTTATTCTCCTAGCTTTGCTTTATCAATAAGAAATGGAATATGGGTATAATTATTGGAAAAAGCTTATGCAAAAGTAATTTTCTTTAAATAAAAGTGTAAAATCTTACAATTTATATTGATAATTATAGTGTTATGGCGGATATGGAAATATAGAAGTTGGCTATAGTTTTGATAGTTTAAGAGATTTAACTGGGTCTCCTACAGAGTATATAGATATTAAAAAGAATTATGGTGAAGCATTTGACTTAATAAAAAAATCAATACAAAAGTAATTTATACTTACAATAAGCTCCAAGATATCTGCCAATGATATCAACTCCAAACATTCCTTTACTATATAAGATGCTAGAGAAGTTATGAATTCTAAAGGTTAGCTAGTTAAGCTATTGAAACTGAAAAATCCCCTTGGTTATAACTTTTAGATGAATAAAATATAAGATTAAACAATTGAAAATAATATTGGTGAACAATTACGCTAAAAAAATGGTGTAATATGGATGACTTAATAAGAAGTTCTTGCTAATTTTGAAGTAGTTACTGTTTGTCACACACATCCTGGGTATATTTGTGGTTCACATACAACTCTAAATAAAACAAGGGAGTACTTTTACATTTAGAACTTGGTTGAAGGAAATCATTGTTACTTCTCAGTAGTATAAAAGCATGAAAAATATTATAAATAAGGAAATAACGATCAAACATATTATTATAAGACTGCCAGATTAATTATAACTTAAATCAACTCTGATTCTAAGTAAATCATCGAAGTTTTAGGAGGATCCTTTTCCAATAAATAATAAGTATTCTTTGAAGTTTAAAATCTTCCTAGTGGAGAATTTTTAGCTTTTGTAGAAGTCGATGAAAAGGTTGCACCATAGAAAAATTAATTCACATTCTAAACTTATTCTAAAAATGCTTTGTCGATTATTCCTGCTTTTAATATTTTGCAACTTAAAATAAAGGAGTCATTATTAATAGAAATTATATTCAAACTTTATATTCAAAAAATAAACTCCTCACCTGAATGGAATACAAAGGTAAAATATAAAAAGTATTTGTATTTTATGTATTAATTCTTATTCAATTAAAAATAGGTCTATGACAATACAAAAGGAACAGGAACTGTTGTTCGTGATTTTTCAAGTCTTTTTGGTTATGCTTTCATATCATATAGAAATAAAAGTGTAACTTAATTTACTGAAACTATTGAAGTTGCTGAATTCGTCAATTTAGATTTACTAGATTTTGATAAGGTATCAAAATAAACAAAGATTAAAGTAGTTCTCGAGCCAAATGAATCAAAAATTTTATTATTTAGAATACTTGAAAATAAAGCTTGCTCTCATTCCCTTAAATTTAAAAGTACCTGGTTTTTCGGCTCAGGGATAGTCAAAATGCCAGTTTAATCTAATTAAAAACCAACCTTAGTAAAGCAAACAATATCTAAACCTGTTATTACTAACAAAAAAGTAGTTAAAAAATGAATAAACATATTTAAATTAATCCTTTTAAATTGTAAACATATTTCTTAAAATTAATAGATTTTATATTTTTGAAAAAATATTTGTAAAAGTAGTAAAATAAATTCACTCTATATCAAAACCAACCTTTGTCTTTTAAAAGATAAGTTTTTTTTATCTAATATTAAACATTTGTTCAATATTTTTATTTTCTTATTTATTTACTTTTGATTTCTAAGTATGCATTAATTTTTAGAACTGAATTTTTTATAAATGAGATAATTAATACAAAGAACATTGATAATACATATTTATTTATTTATTTAAATTAATTTATAATGGTAAAGCTTAAAAATATAATTAAATTCATTAAAATATTTTAAATTTTAAATTTCTTAATGCTTCTAGAAAATTTAGAAGAGAAAGAAGCATTTTACTTAATTCAAACTTTATTATTATTTTTAAAGTTGTTTTTTTTATGGGTTTTGTGGTTATTATAAATATTTCTCTAAAAATTGAAATCTTAAAGATATCTATTAAGATATTTAAGGAAATAATTAAGCAGTGTCAATCAAAAGGGTTAGTAAAAATTCTGGGCATTTCTTTAGTTTTTAAATGGACTATTTTAAAAAAAATATTGGATTAAAAATTATATATTTATTTAATTTTCAAATAACTTACGTTGCTGCAGCACTAAAAGGCTAACGAGATGTTGAAACTCCTAAATTAACTTTTTAAATTGCTACAGGAGTAGCCACTGTATTATTTGCTGTATTTGCTAGTTAATTTACACCATTATTTTAATATTATATAACAGGAGGAGAGGGATACTGATTGAGGTTGGGAGTGGTTTGTTGAATTTTATTTACTATTGTCTTTTAAGATTATACAGTTCTTATGAAATTATTTTAAAATTAAAATTAATTTGGTTAATTAGGCAAGGTATTCGTTGAATTCTAGCCTAAGACTTATATTGCTTATGAAAAATTTGAATATGGAACTTAATTCATTTAATTATTTCTTTAAGAGCAGGTAGAAATAGTTGGTGCAGTTCCTGTATATTGCTAGTAAGAAATATTTTATAAATTAATTAAACCTACTTAATTTTATTAAATATGTTAGTGTTATTATTAATTATAAATTGGAGGATATTAAACAGCTTAACCAAACTAGCTTTGAAAACCGACATATTTTTTACCATTTTATGAAGCTGAAAGAGAAGAAATACAATTTTTGTCGTGAATATCTCTTAAAGGAGAGATGATTGCGTTGTTATTTGAGTATTCATTCAAAGCATTATTTGGTTGGTGCATTAGTTCTGAATTCTTTTAGCTTTAAGCAATTTAAATATGGTGAACCTATTCCTATTGAGCTTCATTATCATTAGAATAGCTAGAGCCTTAATCGTATTAATCACCATCTTCTTGAAAGTTTGAAGAATTGCTTTCATCAATAGAATTACTATTTCCATAAAACTAGTTAACTCTATCTTCTTCACCCAATTATAGAGTGTTATATGAGTATAAGCGGGGAGTTTAAAAGTTTTCAACATTTTGCTGAGTACATTAATAGTTAGTGTTTGTGTAAGATTAATCATCGTGCTCAGTAATAGTGGATTTCATTGTATAAATAAGGTATGGATTGTTTTTTAAATTGTAATTCATAGGCTGAGATGATATGTTATTATTAAAAACGATTTGTTTACAAGTGCTTGGAGTTTAGATTGTATTTTTACTAGATAAAAATTCCTTTTCTTCATAGAAAGGGTCTTATTTATTGACGTACTCAGTAGGTTTTGCTTGATTATGATAAGAAATAGATTATTAAAGCAATTACATATTTTTATTGATTTAAGGTATTATTTCATTTAATTTAGAAGTTATAGATTTGTAATTTTCATCTAATACCATTTACTGTGTATTTTAGGTAGAAGTAGTATTCGAGTAGATATTATTGTTATTACTTTACTAGCTGTCTTTGTGCATATTAAATTGCAGAGAACCAATCGTTGTACCTTCCTTGCTAATAATTTTAGCTTATCCCAAATAAACAACACTGTTTTAATTACTATTAGAAGAGTTGCTGCTTGATCCACTGCTGATTACGCTTCCGTTAGTATTTGACAACTAAGAAGATTTACCATCAGCTGTGCTGCTAATATTGGTTTAGCTATTGCTTTGTAAAACAGTAAAACTGTTATTGCTATTGTTATTATAACATTTGTTGTGAACGCGCTAAGAAATAACATCAGTTAAATCAATAATTCCACCACCAAGATAGTCTTTTTCATCATAGCTAGAATTAAAAAGATCTCTCTCATTCTAATACAAGGTATAATTATGTATCTCAACAGTGATTAATTTTTCTGATTATTCTTATTCAATTCTCAAAGATAAGCAGTCGTTCCAGAATGCTGAGTTACTTACAACCTTACAAACTGAGCTAATGATATTTTGCCCATTTATCTTCATAACGATGTAAGGATTGCACGATTTATTACTGGAACATATGATAGGAGATGTGAAGATACAATTAAGGCCTCTAATAGAAAAATAATTTTGATTTGACACTTATGGAGATTAGATTTGATTAGTAATGTTGGAACTACCATTACTTAAACTGCTATTTGTGATACTACTTGTCATTTAGTTTTGTATTTGAATCATATTTTTTATTATGGATATGGATTCCTACTTTAATGCTTTTTGTTTGTCCTTGTTTTTACTATTAAACTAAGCTAATACTTTGGAGCTCTTAATAAAAAATATTATTACTTTTTAAGATAAAGAGAAGAGAGTACGTATGACTTTTTTTTGTTTTATATTATTTTGAATATAAAGTAAATATTATTTTTCTATTAATTAAGATAGATGATTTAATAGCTTTTAATGTCAATTTATTTGTCATTGTATTTGATATGTAAAATAATCAATATCTATCTATTTATTTATTCCAGTTCATTATGTGCTAATTTATTTATTCATTTATTGATGACACATCTTATATTTCATTTATAATTTATTTTTGTTTTTAAAAATTAACAATCAAAATTTCGCTAAATTTGGTATTTAGTCGTTGATTTTTTAATTAACACTCTCTCTTATCCAATTATTAAATTTTTATTTCCTTTTTTCGCGTTTTGTAAGATTAATATACAAATAAAGAAAATCAAATCTCTCACCTCTTATTTTTTATTAATTTTATTTTCATTAAATTAAAAAGGCATTTCATAAATTTTATTTGATAAAAACTCATCTTAATTATTTCTTTTTTATACTGGTCATTTATTATTCAAAAAAGATACCTTAACTTCTTTTCAAAGAAATTGATTTTATTCAAATAATATTTTATAAAATTGAATTTAAATTACTTATTAATTTTAAGTTGTATTTTTATGAAATTAAATAAAACTGAAACAATTTTTTTTTCTAGATAAAGCCAAATTATTTCTTTAAAATTATAAAAAATAGAAAATAATAAAATATTTTAGTTTTGTAGGCTTAAAAATAGTTCTTGTTCATGATTCTAAATAAAAATAATTGTTAAAAATTTAAATAAAAAACCAGACCTAAAAAAATAAAATAATCAAAAGATAATTTAACCATAAAAATTTATTCTTTGAAGTTTATTAAAGATACTTAAAAGCATAAAAATTAGTTTAGTTGAGTTAATTTGTTTTGATTTTTCCTAATTTAAAAAATTTCAAATAAAAAAATAGCTCAATAATGAATTAATTTTTAAGTAACTATAAATTAATTTAATTAAAAATTTACTTACATGAATGAAAATATGTATAAATTTTTATTATTAGACTTTTAAAGATTGTTAAAAATATTAAGTAAAAATATAAAAGTAGAGTTGTCTTAATACGTTTAATATATTCTAACTAACTAATTAATTAACTAACTAACAAACTTACAAACATTTTCTAATATCTTAATTTTAATTTATTAAAAAACTTTTTTAGTTTTATTTAAAAAGATTTTATTATAATGTTTAAATTTTTATTAGAATAATTTAAATTATAAATTTAGGTTTAATAAATTTTTTTAAAGAAACTGTATTTGAAACAAACAATAGAAATATACATTTATTATTAATTAAATTACAAAAGTTAAGAAGTTTTTTAAAATTTTGTTATATATTTAGAAATATTCAAAATTGTGAGTCATTTATAGAAAAGTTCATATTGTTATCTACTTTGTTTTAAATTAAATCTTCTATGTTTTTAGATTGATAAGCAATTCTACCTTTGTTAATAGACATGCTTTATAAATCTTAACATTCTTTTTATCCTAGAGAGTCATTCTTTTTTATCTAAAAATTTTTAATTTTAACATAAATTTCTATAAAAGAATAAAAAAATTACACTGAAGTTATTATTTTGTAAAGGGCATTAATTAAATGATCCTGATGAATATTTATTTCCTGAGTGATGATTATTTTCATTTATTTTTTTGTGGCTAGAGCTACTTTTATTATAAGTGTTTAAGTTTTCATCTTGTAAATGATTGCTCTCTTACAAATTTAACTATTCTATGTTAAGACTTTCTACCTAATTTCCTAGTACAAAATTATTTGAAGAGCTTTCTTTTTCTTGGTTTAAAATTGAATTTTATTGATTTAAGTCTAATTCAGAAAGTTTTATTGGGTCATCTAAAGATACAATTTCATTTTAATTTATGCATTTCATTTCTGAGCATGCTATGGATTAAACTGCATTTATTACTTATTGAGGTTAATTTTCCTAGCATTAAAAGTTTGAATTTTCTTCATACTAAATAAAGTTAGTTGATTAAACTAAAGGGAATAATTATGGTAGTCCTTTTTTTACATAGTGAATATCAATTGACTGCTATGTTTCAGCTCTTGGTATTTCCTAATCATTCGATTCTTCGATGTGTTCAGCAGTTTCTTCTTGTATCTATTCTTTGTTTTCTATTTTGCTTCTTAACTTCAATATCTAAGATATGTTCCTATTAGAAATATTGACTTCTCTTATTTTTGAACTGTAGTCATAATCATAATCGTAATCACTCTCATTATTTGTGTTAGTTTTTACTTATTAAATACATTCTTCAGTTTATTGGTTCTTTGGTTATAATCTACATTTATCTTAGCTGTTCTACTTTTTAGAAGCTGATTTACCCAAGGTCGGGGAAATATCATATTCTTCAAAACTTTCTAACAATACTCGCTAAATATTTTTATCATATCCATTGAAAATATTGGTTGAATTTTATTCATTTATTTAATGCTGAGCATTTAAATTTTTTTAATTTAAATTAATTTTATAGCTGTTACAGTAAGGTTCTTATTTTTCTTGAATTTCAGAAATCTTTTCTGTTTAGTTAGAGGAGGTATCAGCTTAATTACTATCTTTGGTTAAGCATTTATTCAATTCTTTCATAAGTCCTAGAGAATATTTATCATTTTTAATGTTAAATGGAACTTCTTCAGTTGAATCTAACTCATTTATCTTTTAGCAGATATCTTCATAATTTTTTCTTACATTATATTCTAAGCTTATATAACTTCGAGATAGCTTTTCAACAATTTCATTAATTTTGCATACCTATCTATTACACTGCTTGAAATCACTAATTGTCTATTGTTTAATTATGAATTTACTTTTAAAGAGCGTTATTTTATTAATTTACTTTCTGATTCTCTAGTTTGTATTGCTCAAAGATCGAAATATGCTCAAAAGTGTTCTCTTCAATTTTATTTATTCTTTCCTCTAAATTTTAGTATTTTTAGTCTAGAGTCTACGTTTTCAGTTCAGTTTATGCTTTCAGGAACTTTGATTTCTGTTTTTTAAAAAGTCTTTATTAGTAGGTAAATCAAATAAAAAAATATTTTACATCAAAACTCATTTTTAGATTGTAAATTTTATCATCTAGTTGTTAGACTGACATATTTTCCTGGACTACTTATTGGATATTTTACAATTAATTATCTATCTACTATTTCTTTTTGTCTAATTCTTTGACAACTTATCTTTTGATTTCAGGAATAATTTATTCTTTTAGACATGAGCTAATCTGTTAGATTATGCTTTATTCTCTAAGAGCAAGCTACTCCTCAAGAACTTTTCTGAAGTCTTTCATAGTCACATACTACTAAGGAAATATATTTGAGCTGTTACTTGAACAAGGGACAGTATTTTGTGGGAAAATAGACTATTTAGTAGTGCTAACTCTACTTAAATTATTTATATTATCATAGTAAGTATCTATACTTGTTTTATTAACAGTGTCTATGCTATGCGCCTATGAGGTATGTTTAGCTGGAGGTACGTAGTATCCATGATGGCTCTGAGTAGGATAGTAATAGCTATTATGGTTTATTTACTTAGATTACTAGCATGGGCTAGCTGACTACAAAAAATTAGGTTGCTATTATAAATTTTAAGTGTTCAACTATTATTGCTATTGTTATTGCATTTATTACTAGTGCTAAAGGACACTAGAAAAGGAGTTATTACAACTATGATTTGAAGATTTACTTTTTTAATCTAAATGATTTTGATGAATATTCATTTCAGAGTCTTTTAAAATAAAAATAATTAAAATATTTTATTTATGGTGTTTATAGCATTAAGATAAATATTACTAATTATTTCTTATTCGACTTTTCTGATCATCTCATTTATACTGTGAGCTTTGCGCTGTTTCTTATCTATTTATTTGGAGCTGCTATATTAGCTATGAGGACTACTACTGAAGTAATCATCTGGAGTTTATTTATGTTCTATGTTTGACAGGTATGAACCTCTGTTAGGAGAAGGTGATAGATACATCTTTTATAGTATAATTTAAGTATTTTAATTATAATTAATTTCTTATTAACAGCTATATTTATTAATTTATTGGCTACATATAATTTTAAAAATAAAAAAGATAATTAATATCTTTAATTATCCTTATATCCTATTCAATATCCATTAAATATAATTAATAATTTAATTTCACTTAAAAATTATTACACTCCAAAGTTTCTTTGTTAATGGGAATTTACAAAAATTAAGCATTAAAAGTTTTTTATCAAAAAAAGTTATTTCATTACAAAAAAACTTAATAAAAGAAATTCTTTTTTAACACATTTATCCTTTAACTTTTTACTGCAAATTCCATTAAAAAAAGTATTAGTTTTTAATTTATTCATTATCAAATTCAAATCAAAATTTAATATGAATTTGATAAATCAATTTATTTTAAAATCAGATATTTATTTGATAAGTATTTGTGCATTTAAGATTCATTTTTTTAAATTAACACAAAGTAAATTACAAGTAGATAGTAAAAGCTAAATAGAAGTATTTTGGAATTGCTTTGTCAAAAACATATTTTGATGAGATAATTTCTTATGGTTTACTATGAAAGTTTATAACCAGACTATAAAAAAGTAAAGATTGATTTATCCTTCATTATTATAATATAGGCAAATTTATCTCTAGTTTAAGCGTGAATGACGAGTTTATAACAAAATTAAATATTATAATTATCTGTGGAGCACATGTAAAAATAAGACTTATTGGTTTTTGTGGAAATATAAAAAAATTAAATAGAACTATAATCTTTTACTTAAATTTTTGTAAGAAAAAAACAAAATAGATAGGAAAAAAAACCAAATAGTTAAAAATGAATAACAATAGTCAATAAGAAGGACAATATTAAAAATAAGAAGAGGCTTAGTAACAACAAAATGTAATAAAAGGCTCTCAAAGATCAGATGGCACGTTTCGAAAAGATATTAAAATAAGAGAAGGATTTGTAAATCTTTTAGAACATTAAAAATATGTTATTCCATCAAGAAGGTATTTTTCAAAACAATTAATTATTAATATTTATAAAATTTAAGACTTTTCAAAAATTGAGCTTAGATTTATATTTTTAGCCTGAAAAAATAGAAAATTGTAATATCTTTTTTAAAATATTTTCAGATCAGATAATGGAAAGTAAATTGAAGAAAAAGAACCTTAAAGAAGCAATTAAAGCAGTTAAATAAGGTAATTTATTTATGAATTTTTAAAACATTAAACAAAATTTTTTTAAAACAAAAAAGTGATGGAAAAAACTAGAATTACATTTAGCGTGGTTTTATGAATAGAAATTAATAAAACAATGGTTATTAAAATTAGAATAATATTTCAGAAAAACATGAAAATAATTAAAGGACTATAATTACTCGCTCAAATATTTAAAGTAAGAAAAATAATGAATCTACTAATTATAATAAACTAAACGAAGGTGACTTTCCTGATTTTATAGATAAATTGGATAACAAAAATGTAGAAACCAGTAAAGACTAGATTAAAAATAATTAGAATTCAAATATTTAAGAAACTAAGTAAAATGATCATTAGTAAAAGTAAATTTCTGACCAGTAATATAACAGCAGTAATAATAAAACAAGCTAAAGCAAATAATAATGGGTAAAGGAAGATGAAATTTAAAAGAATTCTGTAAAAGAAGCAAACAAGCAGTAATTTAATAGCCAAATTTCAAATATTGTGTCGACTAATTTAGTAAATAAAGAAAAAGAATAGAAAAAGCTATAAAAAAAAATAAGAGAAATAGAATAGTTAGAACAAAAAAAATAAAATGGTGTAGAATTATAACCAGAAGCAATTGAAAAAATTAGTAAAAAAGATGATTATATTAAAATGCTTGAAAACCTATCACTCAATTGATACTGCTCAATACTTTTTTTTGTAATCCCTGATTAATTTTATATTATTTTACTATATATAATATTCATATTTAATCTCTTTGTTCATAATCAATCAATAGATAGTTTAATTATTAACTAATTCATCAATCAATTGCGTTTTTTATTAAACTAAATTTATTTTTTTATTTTAAAATCTTAAAATTAAATATAAAAATTACTTTTACCTCACCTTTTTAGATATTCAGTTACAAACGAATTGATAATTTTATTTATTTTTATAATTTTTTAGCCAAAGACAATTACTACTTGTTTTATTTATATTTTGTGGTGTTTTTTCCAAAATTTATTGTTTAAAACATTCTTTTTTCCAACTTTTTTATTAAAACATTTTACTATTTTTTGAAATAATAATGTTACAAATATAGATAGCATTTTAATTCTCATAAAAATTTAATTTGAGCACATCGTTAGCTAAATATTAAAATTTATGCTTTTATTTCTTTCCCTTTTTGTTTATAATATACTTTAAGATAGTTTTTTTATTAGAGAAAGTATTTTATATTTATGATAAAATATAATTTAGGATTTTTCATTGCATTATCATATAACTATTTAAATTTTTAAATATTTATTATTTATTTTAAGATATTTAATAAGAACTATTTTACTAAAATTAAATTTATCAAATTTAAAAAAAAATTTTGCTTTAATTTAATTAATTATTAATATTAGTACTAGGAATTAAAAATTTATCATCAAGGTTTTCAACAAAAATTCGTACATTAATTTTTTTTATTTAAAAATTTATTATTTATTTTCTATCTTACACTTATCAGCTTTTTATTAAAAATAACATTTTATCGTTTTTAAATTAAGAAAATAAACAGAGATCATGGTTTTAAATCTCTTTTTTAGATTACAAGCCAAAAAAAACTAATCTATTTATTTCTAGATTGTAAATATGCTTTTTAATGTTTAAATTACTTAAATAAATTTAGCAGTTCCGTGCTTCACCAAAATTAAATGCATTTAGATTTTTCAAAAATATTTCATGCAAGTTTTTTGTGTTGAACATAAAAGCAAAAAAATAAATTATTCACTAAAAAAATAAAAAATGTATGTAGGAATGTATTATAATATATATATATATATATTTTTTTTTTGAAGTATAGTAACATTAAAAATACATTTAAGTTTATATTTTCTTAAATAAAAGAAAAATTAAATAATATGCTGTTAGATTCTTCTAAGAAAATGAATGATAATATTTTAAGTTTTTAAAATTTTGATTAAGCAGACTCATAAATGTAAACAAATTTTAGAGACAGAGTAAGCTCTGTACAAAACTAAAACTCTAAAATAGGTTTTTCGAATAGGTCAAGCGACATTTTAAATAATTAGGAGTTCAACAGTATTCAGCGTAACCATATTTTATACATTTCAATAGTGAATTAGGAGTGCTAACCAAAAGGATAAATAAATATGTTTTAAAATTTATAAAGCCATAAAATAAATTTCAGAAGCACTTAAAGCTTATTAACATGAAAATGAATAAAAAACTATTTTAGGGATAATAGGAAGATTATTTAATTTTTAACTTAAGAAAGCAACTTGATTTATGTATTAAATCATTTTTTAATTATTTATAGTAAAAATGAACGACAGTTAATAGTAAAAAATATTATAGTAAGATTTGGTAAACAAATATATAAAGAATGAAGGTGGAACACATCACTATAATTAGCATAAATTTCTTTCTCCAAGAGAAAGCCCCTAGAAATAGCGTAATCGATTCCCTTTTTTATCTCCATAAGGTAAACAAAATAGTAGTTTGGGATATGAAGATATGAAGTATGGAAATTTTTCAGTAAGACAGGACTATGTTTTAACAGAGAATAAGCAAAATACAATTTAGAATTAATCATATTCTTAATATACTAGCGGAATTACAAATATTAGTTAGGATACGAAGAATATGAATATGTTAAGCTAATTTGGAAATACTTATTAGAATAAGGCTGATCAGCTATAAAATAAAAAAATCGAAGATATTTAGTATGGTTTGAAAAAAGTTCTATCAACAGACTCATTATTTGCAAGAAAAGTAATAACTGACAATGAAAATATAAAAACTCAAGGATTAATTGCATATGGATTTAATGGAAATCAACAATAAAGTAGCTCAAATTTACAGCAATCAGTTAATTAAGAAAGTTAAAATGTTAATTATAAAACTATTGTTAATACCTCTTCGTTTGCAACGAAATATTAATCAACAGCAAACAATCAAAGAAAAAATTGGGAAAATTTTTCAGATGATGAAGATAATTGCATAGATGGTACTTAGTCTCCTCAATATAAATATTAATAATTAAAAACTGTAATCCCTATAAATGACTAAGGCAAATCTTTTCAACATCTGCAAAAGTTTTCAAGCTTCCCATATTCACCTAAGCATCAAATATCAAATTAAGATACATAAACTGGATAAAAGGATCTAAATTAATATAAACACGTTGCTTATAATAGTAATAAATCTTAAACTAATTAAAATTTAGCTTAGACATATAGTATTGGGAGCAACCAAAATTCATCGAATACAAATTTTTCTTCAAGACTTAATACTTAAGACAGTTAAATAAGCAGTAGATTTACTACAAAAAGTATTAAAAATTAATTTAATGATCATAAACATGTATCAAATATTAACTCTCCTTCAAGTGTTAGAGAGAGTTCATAATACAAATTTTAGATTTTATAATAAAATTCAATTAACAATGATTATTCATAATACAAAGTTAGTAGTGAAGTACTATCTCAAAACGCTACCACTAAAAATAGTTAAGTTCTTGCTAATCCATTACAAATCAATAAATAAAATAGTGAAGTTCTGATAAGTAAAAAGTAAGACAACAATTTCTCAAATTTGCTTGGCATAAATATCAATTATACAACATCAGCATAATAGCAACAAAATACTAATGTTCATTAAATTCACTAACATCATAAATTCTTAACATATAATGCACCTAAAACTAGTAGAGATATAGATGAAACTAATTAAAATTAGTAAAGGGAAAGCATAAAGGGTTATAATAGTTAATTGAATGAACATAGATACTCTCTTACAAAGCTAGATAAATATCCTTACAATTATGATTTTTAAGCAGAAAAAGTAAGAGCTGTTTCTCCTGATAATCCAATAATAGAAAGATAACAGAGAAATAATTTATAGCAAGCATTTACTAAATAAGAAGAGAGTAAAAGAATAAAATTATTAGGTCTATTTTAAATTAAATTAAATTTTTTTAACAGAATAGGAAGAGTAATTCAGATAATTTATATAAGATAATTCAAGTTAAAGCAGCAGTGGGCTCTATGGTTCAGGTGGATTTAATTAAGGATTTAGGTTTAACACAGGCTAGTAAAGTGAAAGAATTAATACTAATACTAATGTCTTTGGAAACAAAGGAAACTTAAGAGAATCTGAATATAAAAACTCAATAGTTGGTTAAAATAATATCCAATAGCAAAATAGTAAACCAAATTCTGATGTCTTTAAAGGCAGTTCTTATTTAAAAAGCACAAACAATCAAGAAAGAAACTAATTTTGGAATATACATAAATATCAATCATTTATTCGAGAAAATAAGGTAATTTACTTTTATTTTAATAAACCAAAACACCAAATTAAAAATTTAGACTTTAAAATGTTTAAATGCTTTTAATTTATGAAATTTAATTATTATTTTGACACTTTTATTTACAGTATTTAATTAATAATTTCACTAATTAAAGTAAAAACATTTATTTTATTTTACTTAATCCCTTTGATTTAAAGTAACTGTTCTACTATATTAGATTATAAAATCTAAAACAAAATTTTATTGTTGAGAAGTGGATTTTTGCTAAGAATATTTTTTTAAAAATTAATTTACATCCAATTTACCTTAATGCTTAATATGAAATTTTGATTTTAAGCTTTAAAATAACTCAAAATAGTTTTGAATATTTTTATTTGATATAATTTGTATTTTAACTAATACTGAAATATAAGCTTTATTTCATTTTTTTAATTTGTTTATTTTTTAATATATAAATTTAATTTAATATAGAATTATAGTGAAGACTAAATCAATAAAGTTGATTAAAATCAAGTGATTCTTGCTTATTAAGATAACTTTAACGATTAGACATTTTTCAAATCATTAATTATCATTCATTTTTACCAACTTATTTTGCAAGAAAATTTAGACATCTATAATTTATCCCTATTTGATATGTACGAGTGGGTAAACCAAAAGAGAATATAGTTATATTCTATACCTCTAAAAGATATCTAAGAGTAAAACTTATAAGAATCTTACAAAAAGGTTATGTATGATTTAGTTTAGATGAAAAATACTTCTTCTAAAGAGAGTTTATTTGAAAAATTCCTTTACTACTTTACTAATGATGCAACTTTTAGTGAGGCTTTAATTCAAATAATGAAGCAAGTAATAGCCTAATGCTGTAATTAAAAAGATTTCAGTAATGAGATTTAATAGTTCAAGCATATGATCTTATAAAATTGGTTTGAAATTAAACCTGAATTTCTTCCGATGCTCTCAAATGCACTCAACAAAGTTATCGAAATTCATTATTTGCTTGACAATAAAATTGAAACTACAGTTTATAACAATTTAAAAAATAAATTCTCAGCAAATAACTAAAAAGTAATAAAAATAGTATATAATTATAATAATGCTTTAAAAAAGTAATACTATATGCCTCTTCTATCATACGAAGACTCTGCTTATTTTAACTTACAAAATAATTCTTAAGCTAAAAATAACACTATCAGTGTTGTAGCTTATCTTGAATAAAATAAGCCTACCTTTAGTTCACAAATTTCTACTTAAAATTAATAAGAAGCCAGAACATCTATTAATTATTAGGAAATTTAAAATACTTAGAAAGATGATCCCTTAACTAATGATTACAACTATCCTGATTCTCCTCTCATAGTTTAATCTAAGAATCATACTTTAAAGAAGTTAAAAGACTAGGTTAGCCAAAGTCACTCAGCTCAAGTTATCTAAATGCAATCCAAAAGATAAAGCATAGAAGACAGTTCAACTTAATTATATTTAAAAATGAGAATGAGTCCTAAAAAGCAGCATTAATAATTTAGATCTAGCTCCGATCTATGCCAAATTCAAGGAGCAAGCTTTAATAATTAAGTAAATAACCCAAACCCATAAGCACATATGTTTAGTTCACATTCTACAAATACTAAATTATAACAGGAATTTAATATTAACCAAGATTTAAACCTACCTAAATACGACTATGAGCTATTAAACAAAGGAGATAAAAAGCTCAAAACCGCATTTTCTTCAGAAGCATCTTTAAATGTAATTTATTTATTAAAATATTATTAAACCTTTAAAATTAAAAAAAATATTTTTACATCGAAAAAATAAAATTAATTACGTTTTTTTGAAAAAAGAACAATTAATTTACAAGTTCACCAAACGAAAAATCTCCCAATAGCTCTGACAGCATTAATAATAACAGTGGTAACTACAATATTACAAAAGATCAAGTTCTAGAATATAAAGACTCTAGAAAAAATGAATTACTAGAATAGCAATAGTTGCAATTTAACCCTAAAAGAATAACTGAAAAATTGCAAGCCTTTATGCTTTTTTGCAAAGATAACACTGCAATAATACAGGATTTGTTTAATCAAAAGAAGCATCATACATAAAATAGCTAGCCAAACTCAAAATAAAATACATAATATCAGTCTTAAAAGACTGTAAATCAACAAAATTAACACTTAAACCAAAAAGTTGCTGAAAATAAATTCGTATAAGCTATCAATAGTACTTAATAAAACCTTAAAAATCCTTCTACCAGCTATTAGTAAATGAGCTAGCAAAATCTTACTTCCATATAACGTGCTACTTCACCCATCCATCATTAGCATGGATATACTCTTAGCCCTTAGCACAATGTTTAAACTCCAACAACTAATAGTAATAGAGTATAATCTCCAAATAGTTCACAAAGGTTTAATCAATTCTAAAATAATACAAAAATGAATACACTTAATAAATTTTCTGATGCTGTAAATATTATAGGTAATCAGTAATAGTCGTAACAGCCGTAGTAATAGTAATTGATTTAACAGCAAAATGTCCCTTAAATTAATAACTAATATTTATAATCTTAGGGATAATAATATAACAGCAATAATAATAACTAATAAATTTTAATTTACCCATAATAGTAGTAATAATAGCAATAATAACAGCAATAAATGTTTATCCAAAATAACTAAATTTATTCTAATAACACATTAATAAATTAAAATGTAAGATTTAATCATTTTTAAAATTCTAACGCAACATCAATCTAATAAAATAAACTACCAAATTCCAATTTGGGCACTCCCGTAAATTATTTAGGAAGTCCTAATACTACTAAATAAGCAAATTTAGATTTTTAAACTGCTACATAAACTTATTTTCCAACAGTTTTAAATTAAAAACAATTTATATTTGGGAAAAAGTTTTGAACAAACTAAAATATGATAAATTTAACTAATTGACAATAAGACCAATTAACAAAAGCAATTTAATTATTTAATTTGAAAATCAGAGAATCTATTATTAATTAAGGAAAATAATTTAAATAAATAAGTTTTTAAACTATAAATATTTAATAGTATTTATGCTAATAAAAACTTAAATTAAAAATAAAAAAATATTTTTTATTTATTACTTCAAAAAATTTGAATTAATAAAAAATGTACTTTTTATTTCTAAATAAAACTCTTTAAAGAAATCGTAAATTAATTTTATAAAAAATAATAATTAAAAGTAAATAAATTATTTAATTGATATTAAGTAAGTAACATCAAATATTCTAATTAAATTTTATAAAAATTTTCTACAAAATAATACAAAATAATTATCCAAATTAAGAACGCAAGCAAAAAAAGAAAAAAAGGAACATAAATAATTTTTATCTTGAATAATCTGGAAAGATGAGTTTAATGAAAAATTTTAGAAGAACTTACTTAAATTAATAAAATAAAATACAATGAATAGCTAGCTAAATGTAATGAAAATATATTTAAATTAATTAAGTTTAATTTTTTATAGCTTTTGATGTAAATTAATCCAAAATAAGTCTTCTTTCCTACTATCTATCTAAATATTTACTAGTTTAATTAATTCTTTAGATGTTATAATTTAATTATTTATTTATTAATTATTATGTTTGGCTAAAATGTCACACTCATCTCATCTCTTTTGTTTTGCTTCTCTTTCTTTTTCTGCTTTTATTCTGCTTTTTATATCTGGCCAATTAACTTCAACCTTTATAAATTAATTAGATTCAAATTAGTTTTGTTATTTTTAAGTTTTTAAGCAAAATACCTTTAGTTACAAGAATTTCTTATCTGTTTCTTCTTTTTTAACTTATTCAAGGTATCTTTTTCTGTAACCCAACACCATGTCTACAAACTAATTATTTTATTCTGCTAATTCTAAGGCTCTATTCCATCTAATTTATTCGAATTAGATTTTAATACATAATTTTCTAAAATTTTATCTTACTTATATAGTTTAATATTAAGTTTAATTGCTCTATAAAATAGCTTATTTTTAATCAAGAGCTACTCTGCTTCAACTATTTTTTAAATGTTAAATTTAATGTTTTAAAAAATAAAATAAGTTAAAGCTTACGATTCTTATGGAAGTAAACACTTAAGGCAGCTTACTTAGATGTATCAGAAGGTAACTCATTAATATACTCAATATATTTAACTTTATCAGCTGCTTCAATAGATGCAAGAGCTATTTCAGCAGTGTTAAGTTCACGTGAGTGAAGGGAGACGGCAGCCAAGCAAGCCCATAAAGAGGATTCTTTAACAAAACGGCAAAGCTTGATTGCCTTTTCCCATTTGTTCTTTTCACAGAAATCAAATAATATACTTGGGTAAGGGGAGATATTTAAAGTAATTAATCCTCCATCTTTTCTTCTTAAAATTACTTAAGAACCATTGAAGTTAATCATTTAGCTCATTCTACCTATTTCTGCAGCTTCCTTTTTTTAAAAGTAAAGTCTTAAAATAAATTTCTAAATAAATATCAATTTATCTATCTACTTTTGTATTCTTACAGAGATCCATCAAATCTTTATCAACATATATAGCATTAGGGTAGTACCAAGTTTAAAGCCTTCCATCTGCTATGCAAGATAGTATATCATGCTTGTCATTCCACAAGAAGCTATCTGCCATAGAAGTAAGTTTAATTACATCTCTCTATTGTTTATTTTATAAAAAAAATACTATTAATTTAGATGTTTGAAGGATAAGATTAGTTTATTTACTTTATGAACTGGAGATAGGTAAAAATCTCTGTTGGAATCTATAAAAGCAATCTTTCTGTCTGATGCTTAATCAGAATTATTCAAGTGAATTTCTAGGATTTCGAGAGAATGGTCTAAAGTGAAATTGAGCTTATTACCTGAAGCGATATCATAAAAACTAATATTTTTTGGTTTAATACCATCAACAATTGCTAACACATCTTGACTTATTGAAAGCTTCTAGGAATTAAGCAGTTCGAATTTAATACCTTAGATTTTAGGATTAGAAATCTTTTTGCCTTCGTAATTGTATACAACAATTCCAGAAACAGCTTGAACCAAACAGAAGTAACGTGGGGATTAAATAATTAAAGAAACAGCTTCTCTGATATCAAAGATTTGTGGAGTGTTCCAGTTCTATTTGATATGATTTTTTATTGAAATACAAATATAATTGCAAATGCATTGAAGTTTTTTTTACTTAGAATGAGTAGATGTAGCATTGAGAATGGGTATTAACAATTAAATGTGCATAGGCCATTGAAAGGTTAATAACTCTTTCTGTGAAGTTAAGTTCTTCAATATTTTCATGTATAAGATTTGTAACTGTAATCTTGTTGTCTTCAATCAAATTAATTTCAAAATTCTCATAAGTTAATGATCTTTCAACAACATATCCAAAAAGAACATGTCCCAAACCCTTTAAAGTTTAAATTATTTTATTTTTAGAAAAATTTTATGGAAAATCATTTATTTATTTACCCCACCTGCAGCACAAATAGTGCTATCAGCTGACCATTTAATTGATTGTAGAGATCCAGAATCAGTACGATCAAATGAGTATGTCCAACTAGTTTAATTTAAAAAATATGATGTTAAAATACTGTAAGAGTTGATAAAATATATAATATCTACCCTGTTTTATCACAAAGTTTGAACATGTTATAGGCACCTACAGCAAAGTACAAGCCATTAGGTGCCCAGCCGATAGAAGTGATTACGTAATCATAAGGAGATGAGCTGAAGAGGCATCTTCCGTAGCTATCCCAAACTTTGTATCTGCAGTCTTCACCAGCACTAAGAATTAAATTATTGCAAGCATTCCAATCTGCTTTCAATACTACACCATCATGAGCTTTCCAAGAAATAGTTTTTTAACCTGGCTTTATTTATTATTTTATTAAATATTTTCAAAATCATGTTATTCTTAAAAAATGTACTTGAAGAGGTTTAATATAAATATTCTTTTCGGAGGAATAGAGGATAGCATTACTGTCAGGATTCCAGCATAAACAATAGATTGGCTTATCGATTTGAGCTAAACTATTACTTCTAATATTACCTGTTTTGCTCCAAGTCTTGATAGAACCATCTTCTCCACCAGTGGCAAATTCACTACCATCGTGGTTCCACTTAAGAGTGATAAGCTGTTTGAATAAAATGAATAAATTTATTTAAAATGATTTGCTGAAATAATTTGTTAAATAATTTAACTGTTAAATTTTTAATATATCTTGCTTGTTTAATATTTAATTTTTTTAATTATTTTAAACAATTGCTTCAAGATATGTTATGCTTTTAGCTAAATTTATTTTAAAACTTAAACAATTGCTATCGTATAATTCTTATTTTAAAAATTTAAACCCAAAATAGCCTTCTTAAGAAAGTTAATGTTGGTTGGTTAATTTGATTGTTATAAAAAAAGCTGAAATTACAGCAGCATCTTTATGAGCTTGCTTGAATTCTTTTTCTAGCTTGCCTAGTCTTGAAATCAACTTAAAACTACCATCACTAAATCCAATAGCAACAGTTTCATTAACTCCTTTATTACCAGCTGGCATCCAATCAATAGCGGTTGGGAAACTATCTAATTCAAAGAATTTTTCATTCTATTTTAAAAATTTGAAAAGTACTTAATTTTGAAACTAATTAGCTAATTATTTAAATATGAGAAACTATAATGAAAAGCTAATCTTCTACCTATAATGTATTACAATCCCATTTGTAAATGACGTTATCGTCAGAAATACTATTTTAAAATAAAAAATAAATTTCATTGTATTTATTGTTTTATAAATTTAGATAGATCAAATCGCTTTAAAATAATGAAAATATTCAGCAGAAAGGTATTTTTATTGTTTGATTAATTGATTGATTACCTATACAATTCATTGTTAATTGTCCAAGCAATATCATTCACTATTTCTGAATGCTTTTAAATGTCATTCTTCTTAACTTTAAACTTCATTTTATATTTTGTGCTTTAAGTACTTTAAATTGAATATCTATCTAATGGTTGGGAATCAGCTTATTTTTCGAATCCTCTTTATTTATTTCTTTGTTTTTTTTCAAGAATTTTTTGATTATTTAAGTATCAATACTTTATAATATAATTGAAAATGTTGTATTTTTAATTATCAAATTATTTTTAATGAATAAATAGTATTTTTTCAAAAAATTAAACAAATCAATTAAAATAAATACCTAATTCATAATAAAAAGTTAAATTCTCCTCACCTGCTCATGTATTCTCCTTCTTAATTAAATTTTTGCTTTTTCGAAAATTTAAATTAAAAACTAATGATTTTAATTTTTCAATATCATTTGCTCAGCAAATCTTACAAAATCTAATCATTAACTTCTAATATTTTCTACATCCCATAAAATTATTTATAAATAGATAAAAACATAAAAAGCTTAAGTTTAAAAATAAAACTTACTTTTTGTTTTCAAATTTAAAGCAGAATTAAAATATTCTTAAAAAATATTTTATTTTCAAACTTACTTTCGATTAATTTACTGATTTTCAATTAATTAATTTTTAGAATTTTACATCAATTTTATTTTATAAAACAAAACACTTTATTTTCTAAGTTATAAATTAAATATCTTAGTTTATTATTAAAAATTTTTAGATTAATTTTGAATAGCTTGTATAATTTTTAATGTCTAAGTCAAAGATATTACTTACTGATAAATCTAACCCTTGGCTTAATGGCTTCAGGGATCCTGTGGCAAAAATTAATGCCTTTAATAGTAGTATGGATTTAATACCATTAACAAGAGATGGAGAGAACAGATTATTAGTGGGGGATTTTGTAACAAATAAAATATTAGGATATAAAGGAATAAATGTAGAATTCTAAATTGAAGTAAACGAGTAAATTATTGCAGTAAGCTCATTTTATCCAGAGCATAGTTAATTTTCAGGTATTGGTACTGTAAAAGAAACAAGTTTTTTATCTATTTTTTTTTTTTATACAAAGGTATTCCATGCTTGTGTTTTGCTGTTGATGGATACATATTTATTTATCAAAATAACTAACCAAGATATAAATTTCCTCTCCCTAAAATTGAAATGCATCCTAAGGAATTAGAAGTTTGGAAATAATTTTAGGAAGGATCAAAAGAAGTGTAGTTAAAAATGATAGATTAATGGAATAAGTTGAGAAACGAACAAAATATCACTTTATCATCAAAAGCTCTTGATGTCTTAATTTAAACTAAGGCTATTAAGTAATAGGAATTAATTAAGTAATATTTATCAGGAGGCGTTGATATGCTAAGCTAAGTTGATACACCAACATGCTTAACAAAAATTAATACATACTAAGAGGGTGAAGCAGCATTATCCTAGTTAGTTGTTGGTACAGAGTATAAAAAATTATATATCTTAGATTCATCCGGTATGCAGATTTAAAAAACAGTAAGCTATTCGATATAAATATAAAAAATTATTTAATTTGCTTAAAATAATTATGATGGCTATGAAAATAGTATTTTTATTATCTATAATATTTTAAAGCTATCAAAAAGAGGAAAAAACATTATTCATTAAATTCTACTTTTTAAAATAGTACGAAATAGCTAGTGTTCCTGCATCTATAATTTGTACAGGCATATTATAAGGGGATAATAGAATAATAATTACAACAAGAGATAATTAAATATAATTTATTAGAAATGGATAACATGAACCTATAATAATTGATCTTTTATCTAAGCCAGTACAATCTATACTTGTCAACAACCTAATAGTGGTTGGAACTATGAATGAAACGATTGCTTGTTACAATTACAAAGTATATTTATTATTGTTTAGTAAAGATTTTAAATGATATTTTCTTAGGGATCAAAACAATTTAGCTTTAAAGTTAATTCAGGGATAGTGGCTTTAGAAAGTATGTAGACAGGATCAGCTAAAAATGCATAAGTAAATTCAATTTAAAGTCATGTCATAAATAAATGTGTTTGTTTTAGGGTTATCTTGTAGGATTAGAAAATTAAGAGCTCAGAATCTATGAAGGAAAGTAGCTAGTTCATATTTTAAATATTGATGTAAAAATAAACATTATTTAGTTTACTCTTTGATCCATTTAAAGATTTTTCTATCAGTAAACAATTTTGCAAATTAAATAAATTAGGGTATGATTTAAGGAATGAAATTCGGTATGTTTGGCAGAGAAGATGGTGTCTTAATAATGATTTTAAAGAATAAGGGAATAGATATAAGAATTCTTCAAAGAGGATTCAGCTTTTAAGTATGACCATTTTTTCAAATTAACCATATTTACAAAATTACATTTTGAATAATATTTCAAAAAAATTTTTCCAAATATGAAAACATTAAATTTTTAATAATTTTGTTTGCAAATATTGAACAAATTTTAAAATCTAACTCTTCAAATCTATTAGAATTAAATGAATTATTAACACTTTTTATTGAATTAGTATTCTTTGGGAAAAAATTAAAATAATATAAATTGATTTTTATATGAATTTTATTAATATTAGAGCTTTATGAGCTAAAATGCTTTGCATAATGATGAAGAAGAGCGCCCATTAAAGATAAAAAGAACTAATTTATTTGTAGAATAGACTGAAAGAGAAAGAAATAATCCTGTTCCTATTTATAGATGTCTTGAAAAAGATTTGCTTAAGCTAAGATTAAAAACAGCATAATCATACCTAAAAGTCTTAGAAGAAAATCAAATTGGTGTGAATAGTGGAAATATTAATACTTCATCTAATTTACGTATATAGGCAGATATTTAAGGATTGGGTCCTGTTTTTAAGATTTTAATGAAGATCGAAAATTTAGGAAACCAAAGCCTTTAAAATCTTGTAATGACTTACATGTATGATCAGAAATTATATAAAATAGTTAAACCTGTCAACAATATTCCCTTTTTGCTTCCACACGTAAGCTTCCCCGTTAGCACTGAAATTTTAAGCATAGATTAAAACGGTGCTTCTGATTAAATAAAAGTAATTATTACCGAAAAAAATAAACAAGTTCCATTGATAGGAGCTATTATTCAAATACCACTATCGGAAATAAGGGAATGAATTGATATTTGAAAGTGAGTGTGATTTGTGATAGATAATTAATTTTTTAATTCAAATTAAATTTAAAATGTAAACTAAATAATAAAAATGTATATTGTGCTAATAAGTTTATTTATTTATTCAAGTAAAATATTTTTTTCTAAAGTTATTTTTTACTTATCTTATCATATTTACCATTGATTAACTTTAAGAAGTGTCTTATATTTATATAAAATAATCTAGATTACAAAATATCTAACCAACCATATTTGTTGATAAATCAATTAAAGATCTAACAAGAAAAGATGTTTTTTTAAAAAAAGCACCTTAAAAGTATGAATTAATTATTTAATTGTAAAAATTATTGATAATAAATGCTTTAATCAAAAATAAATGCTATGCTTTTGATACAATTTTGATAATTATCAATCTTTGTATGGTAAATTAAATTACTTTTTGACTATCTATTGTACTCCAAAAATTAAAAACAACTTCTAGTAATCACAAAATATAAGATTAAGAAAGATCAGGAATTTATTGTCATTAGAATTAATAATGCAGACATATAATCTTTCTTTTATTTTGTTAAAAGCTTAATGGCAATAATTTAAAAAATGAAGATCTGAATTAATCATTGAAACAACTATAGTTCTATATAAATTATTATGCTTAAAAAGTTATTCGATAAAAAATCGAGAAATTAAAATTTTTAATTACTAAAAATTTGTAAATAGAAGACTGAATAAAGTATCAAGCATTTTATTAAGATTTTAAAGTATCTTTAAAGCAAATAAAGAATAGTATTAGAAAGCAGGATGTATTCATTACCATATTGCTGCTTGTTTATTTTCTTTTATATTAACTTTATCTTTGCATAGTAAAAAGTAGATATAAAACCCATCTAAATCAATCAAATATATCTAAAAAGCGCAGATTAATTATTTTATTCTAACAATACAATTTACTACCATAGTGTAGAATAAAAATACTACCCTTCAAGAAAATAATGTTTATCCTCATTAAATAACCAGTTGTTGCCTATAATTGAAGAATCAGAGAACTTTGACAAAGATTTAATTTGTACTCCTTAAAACTTTAACTAAACTAATCTTTTAAAAAAATGCCTCATTCATACAGATAGCTTTTACACAAGTCTTGAATGTCACAATAAAATATTCTTTATACAGAACAAAGACATGGTTGAAGGTATCAAATAAGTTTAAATGTCTACAAATTATACATAAAATGCTACAGAAAAGGTAATCCATTAATTGATATTTAAGAATTAATTAGTCTTTTAGATATTTCGATAACATAATTATTAAATTTTTTAAAAAGAGTACAGCAAAATATTATAATTAATTTAAATTTTTTAAAATTTACTCTATTTTACCAAACAAAATTATTTTTATATAATTTAATTATTAGGGCTATTATAAGCTTAGAATATCTGATTATATCTCCTCTACATAAAATATACTGAAAATTTCTTAAAATGGATATTAGACATGTTACATTACTCCTACTTATCTGCAATGCCTACAAAAAATGGAAGATAGTTTATTTAGACCAAAAGATCCTTTATATATCATGGAAGATTAGAATAGTTTGAGCAAGCACAATAGTAATCTTACTAGGAAGTAAAAATAAAATTAAAAAAAGCTTTAAAAGAATATTTTTTACTTAATAATATATAGTTTGGCTGACGAGAACACCACTTCTTAAGATATTTTGTAGGAATCTGAATTACGAGAAGATAACTCAACCTAACAATCTTAGTCTTAAAAGAATAAAAGACAAATTTTAACATTTGGCTCGATCTCTTATTAAAATAATAAATCTATTATTTTAATCGTTCCTACTTAATACCCAGATGAAGATTTGCATTTTATATCTATACACACTGAGAAATCCTTTTATGCATTTGCATGCTAGCAATCAGATATTAAATTTTCTACATCTCAAATTAATTTAAATCTTCAAATAAATAAAATACTTGATGTATAATTGGCTTTAAATGAATAAAGAGGTTCAGTAAATGCATTCTTAGTTACGAATAACGGAGTTTGGATATTTGAAATCTAAATTAATTTTAATTAAAAAACAGTAATGCATTTTGTTTCTAAAATAGAGACAAAAGTTGACATATTTAGCATAAATAGGAATATTTTTACTATATTCAACAGGAAGCAGAACTAATTAAGCATATATAGATTACTGGAGTTTTCCTAAAAAGTTTAATTTGTAATAGCTGTTGATGACGTTATTGTCTACAAACATGCATAAAACTCCACTTAATAAGTAATTCAAAATCAATTAAATTAAAATAATGATACCTCTAATCAAATTGAAGAAGAATAAAATGATTTTATCCTTCGTATATTCACAGACAAGAGTGAATCAAAAATCAATAATTTCAGGCCTACTTAGTACCTGATATTTTTAATTAATAGCAAATTAAAAAAGCAGACAATTATTTCGCTTTCAGAATTCTAAAAAAATTAAAAGTACTTAACTCCTCTGCATAAAATCATATAGTAAAATTAGGATATATAAATACATTTTTAAATAAATAAGGATGATTTCAAAAATTTTACGCTAGCTAAAAATGAGATAGAATATAACAAAGCATCAGAAAGCGAAAAAAGTTCAGAATATATAATTGATTTGCAATATATTAAAGATGAAACTTCAAAAAATTATATTATATATTCAACAAACCATGCTGTTTATTTACAACCAATATGCTTCCCAAATAATTAATTGATTTAAACCGAAACTGATGTTTTAACATCTTACACTTATGAAGGGTGCATTCCATGTGAATTTTCAACTTTTTCTGAAAACCTTAATTAATAATAGTGCCTAAAAATAGATCATTCTAGTAATATGACAAATACTTCATAGGATTAATATAGTACCTTTGAATTAATAAATATCTAAGATAATTGTATAAGTAAAGAATTAAAAGGTCCGTAATGCTAAACCTGTAGAGAGTATCAAAAAACTTATTTGCCCAATGAAAAAAATATAAAATTAATAGATTAAACTTTGAACTAGTCATTTGGTTAAACAATGTGCCAATACTAGTGTGAGGAAAAAAATTATAACCAAAATTACATCAAAGGTATAATTTAAGAAGAAGAGGAAGTTTAGGATATTTCATAAAGACGTAAATTGAAAACAGAACCTCTCAAATAGCATAGTGAAGTTAAATTTTCGTAAAAAGATAACTAGATTTTTAAAAAAAACCATATTAAAAATAATTAAGAAAAGAAATTTAGTTAAGATATTTTAACAAACAAACCTTAATAGTTTATTGACATAAGTATAAGAGATTCTCTAAATGGCAAAATAAGAAATTTAGATGATAGCTTAAACAACAAAGATAAAACTACTAATGAAAGTGAAAATAATAAAAATAGAGATAACTAGTAAAATACCAATTAAAACAATTAATTAAATGATCAAAATTCGGAAGATAATCAAAGTGAAAAAGAATTCAAAAACACAGCAACTGAATGTATTGAGAAATCAAATGAAGTAGAATATAATAATTTCTGCTCAAAATTCAAAGATTGCTACAGTTGCTCCCATCACCCATTTTGTATTTTCAATCCAATAGAAAGAAAATGCTAAAAGCTAAATAACTATAAGCATCCTACAATGGCAAATTATCAGTAATTCATGGTATATAGTTAATCTGAAAGTAGTAAAACTTTACTAGATTATCAAAAGTACGAATATTGTAATGTTATCAAGCACCAAAAAGTCTGCCCCTTTTCTTAAAATGTTAACAAGTATAGAGGTGAGTTTTTGTTTTATAAAAATCAAAAGAAAAAAGATAACAAGCAACTTGGAGATAACAAAGAGGGAATAGAAATAAAAACCCAAGATGGAGATGGAGCAGAGTTTGAGCAAGTTGAATAATTTTAAGTTTGCAGTTGGTATGTCAACACAGATAAATCCTACTAAGATTTTGATTATGAAATTAAAATTTATTTGGAAGAAGGTTTCATCTAAGGGAAAGATAATTTATAAGCAAGTAATCAATTCATTTTTATTTATTTATTTATTTTGAAAATTTAAATAGCTGTAGGAATCTGCCACAATGATGAGTCTGATACCTAAAGTGATAAAAGTAATTCTGAGCCATGTAGATTAACAAAAATGCCAATGACACTGAACTAATCTATGACAAAATGGATTAAGTTTGGAGGTGGAAAGTTTAGGTTTGTATTGTAGTTTATGGAAAAGGCTTAAATAGATGTTTCTAAGGTATCAATAACATTTATGCCAGTTACCAACCATGACAAGTAACTGATAGTTGTTATTTGCATACTTGTTATTATTAGCATTTTCTTTTTATTGATAATTCTTCTTATCTTCAAAAATAAGGTAGTTTATTTATCCATAATAATGTGTGATAATATTTTAATTTTAAATAAAAATAGATTCTTTATTTCATTAGAGTAAAGTTTAATACACTGTATTTTCTGGATTGGGAGGATAACACAGAAATAAATAATATAACTATTAAGTAGATTATTAAAAAATTAGAAAGGTCAAAGCTTCTAAAACTACATAGTAAGAGTACTTACCACACAGATAATCAATACCATCATACGGAATGTTCTATTTGTTTAGTAGATTTCAAATAAGCTGATCCCCTATATGTTCTTGTTTGTTCTCATATTTTCCATCAGCACTGTAGGATAAAATTTTGAGCGAATATATAAATATTTATTTTTAAAAATATTTTAAATAGGCTTTGAAGAGTGGGTAAAAGTGTAATTTAATCCAGTGACATGTCCTAACTGTAAAATCTCTCTGAATGACAGTGCCTTTTCTTTAATTGAAATGCATAAATAAAATAAATTACTAAATAAAAGTAGCACTTCTACTAGCTAAAACTAAAGCTCCCAATCTGTTTAAGAGTAAGTTTCTATTGAAATGGAAAATAATGACATTTAAGCATAAAATAATAATGATTCTGCAGAAGGATAAGAACTATAAAATTTAATAAATGCAAATACAATTTTCATTAGCTGATTAATAGACTTTCTTCCTTTTTTCCAAATATGCAAAATTTAAAAATTATTATGAAAGCGATATTTACCATCGAGTATTTATTTATTCATAATTTTATATTTAAAACCTTTTTTGTATGTTATTGAAATTTTAAGTAAAATATTTTAAGCCAATTTTATATCTTACTAAATTTAATTTTAAATATTTACAATTATATTTTCCATATATGTATGAAGTAAAAGTATATTAAAATTAATTATATTTCATCAAAATAATAGACATCTTAGATTTTTAGAATACATTATTACTTTAATTTTAAGTATAAACTCTCAATAAATTATAAAAATTAATAAGCAGCAGAGCTTTATTGTAATCTTTTTTTTTTTAAAGTTTGAATGAAATTTAGTGAGATAACTCCTCTATTTTAAAAGTAAAACAATAAAAGCATATTTTTGAAAATTGATTTGAAGTTATATCTTTTTGGAAATACTAAGAAATAAGAATATGTAAATGTACAGGTAGGTATGTATGTATTTATGTAGATAAATAAATATATAGTTTAGATAACTAACTTGCTTATATTTCTTTTATAATCTGTAAAGATTTTAAAATTTAAACAGAAAATTGAGTTTATATATTTTCTTATCAAACTCACTGACTGAGTAGCTAGCTAACTGTTCTTAGATATTCATTCATTTATTGATTGATTCGTATTTTATATTTGCTATTCAAAGGAAGTATTTATTTATTGTTTATATAATTTAATTTGTTCAAATAAGAGTAATTTACAATAATAACATTATTTATTTATTTTTCTCACCTGCTAATACATCAAGTTTATATAATACATAATTTATCATTTTATATTTATTTATATTGCTTTATCTAAACGTTTATTTGCTTCTCGAGCTTGTTTGTTTTTGTGTGTGAGTGTGATGCTTTGTGGCTTTTGTTTTTCTAAAGCTTTCGTTACTTTAAACATCTTAAATTAAAAGATTGTTTTTTTTATTTGATTTTACTATAATTTATACCAATTTACTTGTAATTTTTTAAATTTTATTGAGAGTTGTTAAAAATGCTTATTAATATATCTATCTAATTTGTATTTATTAAAAGGAAGTAGTAAGATTTTAAAATTTGAGGCATTTGCTTTCATTCTTCGGTAATCCATTTAATACGCTTACCATCTTCCCAAATACCTTCTTTTCTTTCATTTGTAGGCAATATAATAGCACCTATATTTTAAATAATTTATTTAGCCAAATAAGAAATAAAACATGAGCAAATTTTACCTTTTCCATGTTATTTTCCATTGAGCCACTCGCCTTCATACTTCTTTCCGTTGCCCCATTCAAATACACCAAAGCCGTGCTTTTTATCATCCAAATATTCTCCTACATATCTCTTTTTATCAACCCATATGGTTTCTCCTCTTTTAGAATTAAAAATTAAAATTAATTTTTGATTATTTAAGATCCACAAAAAAATTAAAATTAATTAATGTGGTGAATTATAAAAAATGAATTATTTTTAATATAAATAAATTTAATCTAATAATAAAAGACTATTTACTTTCCATTCATTTTATTATTTCTCCATTAACCTTTATATATTTTTCCATCCTACCAATAGTATTCTCCATAACCAGAGATTTCATTGTCTAAGAATTCTCCAATATATTTGCTCTTATCTGCAAATAAAAGCGTTCCACTACCATTTTTTTTACCGTTTAAGTAGCTTCCTTCGTAGCGAGCATTATCTGGCCATGTTTCTATACCATGTCCGTTTTATAAATCATCTTTCCATTCTCCCTCATATTTAGCACCACCGCTGTGAAGATAAATACCTTTGCCATTAGCCATATCATTTTTCCATTCACCTTCATAAATATCACCATCAACATGGACCAATTTACCAAATCCATGGGCTTTATCTTAAAGCCATTCTCCATCATAGTAGCTGCCATCTGGCCAAGTGTGCTTTCCTTTGCCATCACGCATACCCTCTTTCCATTCTCCTTCATATTTACCTCCGTTTTTCATATTGATAACCTCTAATTTGATTCTTTTGTTCTTTCCAATCGTTGAATTAACAAGATCAATTTATGAATCAGTTGGCTAATTATCTTCATGAAGAGATTTTTTAACAGATCCGCTTGCTTTTTAGATTTGGTAAAAAAAATTTAATATTTAATTGGCTATAGAGGAAATGAAAAAATATGAGAAAAGTAAAATTATTCAAAAATTAATAAGGGGATAAGTAAGTAGAATACAAAAAAATAGATAAAATAATAATGATAAAAAGTTTAGGATTATAAGGGTGGCAGTAGAATGAATGAATGAAAGTAAGAAAGAAAGAAAAGTGCCAATCTATCAAAAATGAAAATAATTTGTTAAATTCTAGTAGTAATCACTAAATCAATTAATTAGTTAAAAGCAAATGAAAATTTTATTTATTTTTCTAATTGTAATAACAATAGTATATTTTATGGAAAGTAAAAGAGTGTTTAAAAATTAATTAATAAATTTGTGAAAAATTAATTAACTTTTCTTCCAATTAATTAATTGATTAATTATTTTTTTATTTTTAATTGATTTAGCATAGAAAAAATAATATTTATTACATTTCTAAACAACAATCAATCAAACAAACAAACTTAGCTAATAAGGTAAAAAAAAAACTAAAAACTAGTTTTAACCAAAGTAAATAAATGGATTAACAACAGCTTTTCTCTTTAATTTTTTGAATTATTTTCCTTGCTAAAATTATTTTAATTTTTGCTGAAACTATAAAAAATAATTAAATAATAAATATTCATGATTTTTATTACCTGTTTAACCGTTTGCATTTATTTAATCTTTTAAAGATCTTTATGGCTGGTATGGCTATGAGTCGTATTCATTTTTATTTGTTTCCCCATTTTGGCTTTTTGCATTATAAACCTTTTAATTAATCTTTTCTGAAGATTGTCCTGCATCTTAAGCTGAAGTTATTCTACTCTAATTTTGATGATGATCTGCTTTACCGTTTGGTATTGTTATGTATTCTGTATCTGGCTATCCTTTATTTGGATCGCAAGTACAAGTAGCACAATTTATGTTTCCCATTTAAATATAATTTATCTATCTATCTATCTATCTATACTATTTTCTCTTTATCTAATTGGCTGAAGGGCTTCTAGTCAATTATCTATTTATTGTTTTTAATTAAATAGTATTATTTATTTGTTTTATTGATCCATTTTTTTCAAAAATTCAATTTATTTATTTGCTTGTAACATATAACGACAATATTAATCGTTGCTATATTTGCTATAAAAATATCATTTTTGTTATGTTTGTTGTAATTGTTTATTTGCAACAAAGCCTACCAAGCTAAGTAAGCTACCAAATCTTAGTTATAGCCATGTTAGGTTTTCTTGCAATCCACAAACTTTGTATTTATTTATAAAAAAATAAATAATTTTACATGTTTATTCTCTCCTTTATTTTGCTGGTTTTCTTATTCTTTTTGTCTTTTTAAGAATTACTAAAGTTTTTATTTTTTTTCTTTTAGAAAAGCTTTAATGATTGTTAATTAATAGTTTTTTCTACTTATTGAGTTAATGCAAGGACTTTCTTTCTATTTATATTTATTTATATATTTTCCCCGCAACAATTCTTTCTCTTAATAAAATACTGGGTAAATTAGGGGACCTCTTAATAAAATGTATGTTTTTTATATTTATTATTATCATTAAATTTTAATAAGTTAATTTTTACAAAATATATTGAATCGATTTCAAATTTTATTTGTATTGATTGCTTTTTAGTGTTAAACTTTAGAATTTAATGTATTCTTTTAAATTATTTTTATTCTTTTTATTCATAATATTTCTTATTCAAACATATTATAACGTTCATTTATATAATAAAACTCATTCATTTGTTTTGAAGTATAATTAAAAAATTATATAATATGCATGTAAATATCATCTTAAGACTACTTTTTTTAAAAATACAATAATGAAAAACAAGTTTTTATATCAATTATTTTTAATTCTAACATATAGTTAAATAATGATTATATTAATTTACATGATAATATTGCTAATTTACTCATTTTGAAAAAACAGAAAAATTAATCATTTATTCATTCCTTCTTTCAAAATAATTTTTTTCAAGAAACTAAGAGCTCTCTTTATAATTTAAAAGTAAAGATATGCATTTTGTATCATTTAATTGTTTAAAAATTATAACTATTTTTAATGCTTGTGCTTTCTAAAAATTGTTGGAGACGTTCACTTTTTAGGTATAAATTGTAAGCTTTCAAAGGTTATTTAATAGAAATCATTATTACTAATGTTATTTAAACTTACAGATTTAGGCTTAGATTATGGAGTTAACTCATTTTTATATACTTTTTCTTTTGCAGCATGCTTGCCTTTGGCACAGCCTTTTTAACACTTGAGACATTTACCGCAACAGTTATAATATTCATCACCTCCACAAGTTCTGCAACTATAAAATTTCAAATTCCCTTAATGATACACGCAAGAGCCCTAAATAAATAAGTAAAAATATAGTTGCTAATTAGAAAAATGAAATCATTTTATTTTGGAAAAAAAATATTATCATTATCAGAAAATAAAAAAATATATATTCAAAAATTAAATAAGATATTTCAATTACTTCTTCATTACATAGAGGAGAGAATCTCTACTTACAGTGTATACAATACTATATAACCAAAAGTTTTGATTCTTTTTTTAAAACTTCTTCTCGTTTGTTTAAAGTATCAGAAAATAGTCTTTCAAGCTTTTATTCATTCTATACTTACTATTCTGATTCTGTAACAAACATTTATAAAGCTGTGTTTAGATTATCTTTTTCTTACTAACTCAGCTTACTATCTCCAGATTTTATTAAATTTTAAACAAACTAAAAATCGTGGTCTTATGTAAAATCTTAATGAGCATTATTTGATTTATTTTCTTCGAATTCTATGATAGGTTCTGACTTAATCGCTTTTTCAAAATTTGCATTTGTATTGGTTTTTTAATCATGATCTCCGATTTTATACTTTTTAAAAATATTATGAATTTTTGCATTTTTCTAATAGTATCCTTTTTAGTTGTCTAACATTTCGTATATTTTAGGTTGATACATTTCAATTTTATGTTTATACTCATTCATATCTTTATCTAATAATGTTTTATGCTGCTCTAAGGTAACTAGCTTCTATTTCCCCTCTTATATTTTCGGTTTTAATTATTCTCCTTCTAATGTCATGTTTTCTTTTAGATAATTAATAATTTAATTTCTTCACTAATTGAAATTAAACTACCTATTGTAATTCTGTAATTTTCAACTAATGCATCTACTTCTTCTGTAGAGAGAAAGGTGTCGTCTGAGTGAGAATTCTTCCCTTCATGATCTATTTTATTATACATTTTAGTCTATTTATTTTACTTTACTTATTTGATTTTTTAATTATTGGTAAAAGAGTTATTTCGATTTTTCTTTCAAGCACAATATTACTAATTGAAGTAAAATTAAAAAATTTATTAAAATATTTAAACATTATCATCACTAAAATACCGAATTGTTAATTTATGTTTATTTTAAATCACTAAATTTACTTTCATCAAAATCAATCTTTAAACATTCTAAGTAAAATAACTTCATGGCCCTCGAAATTAGCCATACATAAAACTCCTTTTTTATTTTAGCCTTCTAAAACTAATTAAAATAATATTCTACTATTATTTTATTATTTTATAAGATATAAGCTAAAGAAATAGCATTGATAAATTTTTTATTTTCAAAAATTTTATTTAATAACCTTTATATTAGAAATTTTGAAAGTGAATATGTTGCAGATATAAAAATAAGTAAAAAAAAACAAGATAAAAAATACATCTTTAAAATAAACAACTTATAATATATTTACTCGTTAGATGTTATTTTGTTTGTATATTTAAGCTTAGTCAATAAAATTAATTTATAAATTATAATTAGTTTCCTAGATTTTGTTTTATTTATGTCTAGACAGAATAGAGCGTTTAAGATAAGTATGAATACAAAGTTATAAAAAATAAAATAGGTTGCTCGATTCTAATAAACTAAAATATGATAAAAATTTAATTAAAATTTATTAGTATTGTGATAAAATATTAGTTAAATAAATTATAAGTAGTTTTTATAGTATCAGATCACCCTTTTTGTGATGAGTCTTTCTTAGATTTTTAATTTAGTGTGGTGATTAATTTGAAATTATATTGGTTTTTTAAATATTTTTATTAACTATTTTAGGAAAGAGAGATAGATCAATCAGCTTAGGACAGCTATTGGAATAACTATTATTGCGATTATAATTACTAATAATAATAAGAGTAAGCATTTTCTTTTTTTATTTACTTCATTTAAAGCCTTAGCCTTTACATTAATTAGAATATAAATTACATTGATAAAAACTTACTGAATATACTTACTTCTGTGAGCTCTTTATTAGCTTTAACGACATTTTACTTAGTAGCTTACACATTCTCACCTATTTCTTCTATTTAATCACCTTATTCTACAACTAATCTATTTATGTCTTTCATGATTTAATCTACTTGCATTATATCTTTTTATACCTCTTTTAAAATTAAAAAATTCATTAAAATTAATTTCTACTTATTATATATATCATGTATACTCTTTATTCCTTCATTTTTCTCTTTCATCATTTCATATTAAAATTATAAATCAGGGTGCACTTCTTCTTAGGTTGGCCACTTTTGCCTTTATTACATTTCTAAGACTTAGTTAGAAGTTTATCTATTTTTTTCTATATCATCTATTGTATTTTCTTCATAATAGCTCTCTAAATTACCATTGACTGAAGGATTTATGCTTGATTGATTTAAAGCTAGGTTTAAAAAAAATTAAATTATTATCAAATAAGCAAAGGTTTTTAAATACAGTTTTTATAGGTTTCTCTTTATTCATCAAATTCTAACTTTTTGAAATCTAAGAAGACTTGACACTGTTTCTAAAAGTCTGTTGCATACTATTAAAAAATTATTTTTACTTAACTATAAAATAAATTTGGTTTTAATCTATTTGAATATTCATCAAAGTTTGCTATACCAGAAATAATCAAAATTTATTTTTGATACCTCTATTTTAATTTATCAATTATTTTATTCTCAATAATAAATAGCTAAATGAGCTATTTAAAGTTTACAACCAAAAATGATAATTTTAAATGTTTTTACTCCTTCAAAGTCTTTTTTGAGTTTTTCAGATTTTGATCTATCCTGTATAGGAAATTTAATAGTCCTAAACCTATTTTGTATTTATTCTAACAAATCTATTCCCCTTTGTTATGACTTAAAAAATAAATATTTAAATTACAGCTTTTCTTATAATAAATGCAAAAATAAATAAATCTAATGATATACTTTATTGATCTATGCAGACTGTAACTTAAAATCTATTATTTCATATATTATAAAAATAAGTTAAGAACCAATTAATCTAATAGTTTAGTCACGAAGACCATTCATTAATAGAAATTTTAATCAACAATAATAAATTCTACTTTTCTAATTAAGATTTTATTTCATGATCGCTATGCAGTTATTAAATTCAGAAATAAGCTTCTATTACTAATTAATTTCGCTCATATCTTAAGTAAATTTTCTTCTTTGTATCGCCTTTAAAATGTTGCTTTATATCTATATATTTCCGCTTTAAGTTGGTTTTTGCTATTTTGTAAATTTCGATTTATAAATAGTTTTTTTTGAGAAATTTGATCCCTTTAATAAATTATGTGAAATAATTTAATATTTTTTTTCTCAAATCAAAAAATAGATATATTTATTAGTCTCTCTGTAAGGCACAACCCTTTTTCTAAATTGTATGATCCTCAATATTCAATAAAACATGAATGGTATTTACTTATGTGTTTTACTACAACTTTTTACTTCAAGATTTATATTTGTTGTTCATTTTTTTAAATACTTAAGGTAAATATTTAACAAGAGTGTTAGCTAAATATATTTAATTCTGCAAAAGTGAGATCATTCTGATAAATTGACTCTCTTTCATTAATAAATAAAAGAGGAAATTTTTCCATTTTTGAAATAAAAATATTTTAACTTTAACCTTTAACTTTTATTATTTTTGTTAAGAAAAGATTTAAAAAAATAAACATAAAAAAATATCTAAATTGCTATCCAATATAATAAATTAAAAATATTAATACTCTTATTAATATTCTTTTAATTGATTTGATAAAGAAATAAATTTAATTAATGTAAATCTCATATTAGTTTTTACACTTAGACAATATAAAATCGAGATGAATTAATCTCCACTAATCTCTAAAAAAAAAATTAAATTCTAATTTTAAAAATAAAAAATGTATTTTTCTATATTTAGGATTTAAAATAATATTAAATTTACCTTTAATTAAATAAACTCTCTATGAGATTTTTAAAAATAATGATTTACAAAATTTATACTCTCTTTTTAATATTTTTGAAATAATTATTTTAAAATCGATTTATTTTTTAAATAATTAAATGAATTTTAATAAACTAATATAAGATGTGTAAAATATTTTAATCTTTTTATTAGAGTAAAGATAATTATTCTGATTCGAATCCAGAAAATAAAACTTTTATGATATTAAAAAACATTTTGATATTAAAATTATGAGCCAAAGTATTTAATATTTATTTAACTATTAAATTTATCAACTAATTTAATTAGTTGACAAAAATGGCTTTTTTTTGTCTTAAAAATGTTTAATTTATTGATAGAAAATAATAAGTGTGTGCTTTTGTTAAATCTTATAGATGCATTAAGATATAGATAGAACTTTTGATACCTGAATGATAAGAAATATTGTTAAGTAAATCTTTTTTGAATTTTTTACTTTTAAAAAATCAAACAAAAGCTGATAATTAGATAGATCAACTCTAATTAAATAACTTTATTTCTAACAATTATTTTAAAATATAAAATTTTAAGTAGAATAATAAATATTTAATAAATGGGATAATCATTAGGAAAAGAAGAAGTAGAGCAAACAAAAGAACTATTTTATAAGTAGTACTCTTTTATTGAAGATAAGCAAGATTAGCATTATGGATAGATTAAGGTTTTTGAAAGGAATTATGAATTTGAAAGTTCACAATAGCAAAATTAAGATGAAGGAAAAGATGCAAAAAAGTCTGCTAAGCAAAGATTATATTAGAAATCACGCACTTTAGCTATAAAAGAAAGCGTTTATTAAGATTTAGATACCATAGATAAGGATTTGGTGAATATGAAATAACTTATTCATATCACAGAGGAGAATCACAAGGAAAAGCGAACCAAAAATTTAATCGATGTTTATGAGTACTTTATATAAACAGAAGAAAAATTTTGCAGCTCTGTGTAAAGAATTTAATTAGTTATAGAATATTTGCAAAGAGACATTCAAATCGAAGTAAAAACTAAGAAGCTGCAAAACTAAAGGTTTACTCCATAAGAAATTTTTACAATTGCCTTCAGCTGTATAAATTCTCTATATAATTTATAGCTTGTTAATTTGGCACATGGCGACTTAAAAACATCTAATATTTTAGTTTCTGAATATTTTGAGATAAAGCTTTTGCATCCACTAGTTAACAAGATTGTACCTAGCTTTGCTACTATGATTTCACAATTAAATTATGGTGAACACTTTGATACACAAGGAATTTATCTTTCTCCTTTATTAACAAAGGCTGTTTCCTAGAAGAATTATTAGCCTCAACACAACCCATTCAAATCAGATGTATTTACTTTAGGTAAAATTTATATATAAAATGATTCATTAAAAAGTATTGAGCAGAATTTCTAAAAATAAAATATTAATTTTAATTTAGAGTTTTTATTAAAAAAATATTTAAAAACTAACTTAGGGATTATACTAATTGAATGCTGCAACCTTGGAACTGTTGATAACTTATATAATTATGAGACAGGAGATTTTAATGAAAATTAGCTGAAGATTCATATGAATATAATTAAAAATTAGTATGGCATAGATGTGCATGATTTGATTGCAAGGATGGTTAAGGTGTAAGAATAAGATCGTCCCGATTTTTTGGAATTAGCTAGTTAGCTTAATATTATAAATTAAATGAACGAAGTATATAGTTAATAGCAGTAAATGATTGAATAGCAAGCTTCTTTAAAGTTAGCTCCTTCTTCCGATAAGTATGGTGTTTCTCTATTCAAAGCACTTAATACAGAGGCAGAAGAATATAACTATAGTTAAAAGCAAAATTCAGTTTCTAATTCCTTTGTATAAAATAATAATTAGAGCATGACAGCTGCTAGCAGTGCTCTCAACCCAAATAATAGTTTGAATTAAAATCATATTACATCTTCATAGCAACCTAGCACAAATGTTTAATCCCCAAATACTTTTGCATAACAAAATTCTCAATCATCATAAATTGCTGCTACTTCAAGTTTCTCCTTTTAAGGAAATCCAAATAATTTAGAAAACTCCAATAATCCCACTCAACAAGTAAAACCTAATGCTTTTTTCCCTTAGTTTTCATAAAACTAAATAGCAGCCTCTACCTATTAGCAAAACGCAAATTAATAGCAATATCAGAGTTAATAAGCACCTATTCCACCTGCAAATCCTAAACACTAGAATTTATCTAGATAGCAATCACAAGAATACCTCTAAAACTAAGCTATAACCCAACCTCATAATTTTGGTAGTATCAACTAAACTCCTATCAGCGGAGTCACTTTAGTTAAGAACAGTAGTCAAACTCCTAACTCAAATTATTAGCCAACATTGCTCTAATATCATCTTAAACCCCCATAGATTGCTCAAAATCTTTAGAATTAGCAAAGTAACAGTGCACCTGCTAATCCAAACTTTTAGTAATAATAACAATTTAATAGCAATGGAGGGACAAACCTATCTCAAATAAATTCCAGCTAGATCTAGCCAAGCTATTCAGGAATAACTCCAATTTAAAGTACTAATTAATAATAAGGCTATTAATTTTCTAATAATTTAATAGGCAATTAGATTAATTTATAGAACTAACCATAAAAACTATAACCTCCTTAAGCTGAATTAAATTTAGGTCAAGCTAACTATTAAGGATTTTCAAATTTTAATTAACCAGTATATGATAACAATAATGCAGGTATTAACTTATAATACCATCAAATTTCTCAGCCCTAAGCTAATAATAGCTAAAACTATTAAATTCCTGAAGATGTTTAGAAAATTATAAATGAATTTAAAGAAAAATAAAAGATAAATGATTAAATATACTCTGAAAAAGAAAAACTTTCTTAAAGCAATGTTAAATACTAAGTTATTCCAAAATAAGAAAGTCCTAATAAAATTGAATAAAATTCTAGCAGAAGCGTGGTCAATATATCACCTCAAAGCAACAATAATTTAAGCGGCTAAAGCAATACTCAATTCAATATATATCCTGACTAAAAATAATTTACAAGTATTTAAGTATCCCAGCAATAACCTATTTAAAACTTAACTTACTAATAATAAGAATAAATAGCTTAGCAATTACTAGGTAGTAACTCATAAAATCCTGTAATCTAATAGTCCACATATTCTAACCCTATGACTACAAGCTAGGCTTAAGCTTAATAACTAATTGGATTAGCACCCAATTAAAATTAATTTATTTTAAGAAGCTAAAATCAATAATAGTACTTATAACAAGCTCCCTAACAATAAATCATCTAAGCTGCAACTCAAATGCAAGGAAATTAATTTTATCCTGCAATTCAATAGAATTAGAGCTTCAATCCTATGAACGTTTAACCTTAAGGTAAATTAATTTAACTATAAATTTTATCAATAAGGTTTTTTATTTATGAAAGCCACTAATGTATTCACTTCTACAGATTCACAAAGAAATAAGTATGAGCATATTCACGAAACTTATGATGATCAGTCTCATTATATTGGTGAAAAATTAGGTAAAATATAAAATATACTAGTATGAAATTCAAATATATAAATTTATCTACAAAGGTGGTTTAAGACACGGAACTGGTAAATTTTTTTATGCTGATGGCGGATACTATGAAGGAGAGTGGTGTGAAGGTAGAATGGAAGGTTTAGGTACATTATACTATCCTTCTGGAAGCTTAGCTTATCTAGGATAATGGAGAAATGATTAGTTTAATGGAAAAGGTACTGTCTATAATGAATCTCCTGCTCAAATTATAGGAGAATTTGATTATACAAATTTTGATAATCTTGGAGAATATTGGGTTAAATACGAAGGTATTGTGTTTATAGATTTTAAAACATTTATTTTATCTTTTAAAAATAAATAAATTAGGCGATTTTAAAGATGATAACAAAGAGGGAATAGGAACAATATATCTCTCGAACGGAGATAGATTTACAGGTAATTTCAATAATGACTTTGTCCATGGGTAAGGAACCTATTTTAGAGAGAATAAAAATCCTGTGTCTGGCATTTGGGATTGCAATCATTTAATACAGTATCTGTGATATGAGTTAATTAAAAAATAAATATGAATGTGTTAATAGTTAAAAATATAAAATTTAGTTAAAATATATCTATCTTTCTTTTAAAATTTTTAATGTCTTTCTTACCTTAAAATATTATTCAACACCTTGAATATTATAAGGAAAAGTTTTCATTGTTAAAAATATCAAGCAGAATCATTTTAAAATGTAAAACTGTGATTCAAATTATTTTATTTGTAGACATTTTTTTAAATTTAACAATTTAGAGCAGTTTACTAATTTAATTATATCAAAATTCTATATAAAAAATTAAATTTTACTATTTTTTTTTACTTTGAGTTGTATTCATAAAATGAAAATCTTTTGATAATTTCTCAGAATAAACAAAAAAGTTTTACTTAGGCATCCTCAAAAATCGGATCAATAAAAATAAGTATTGATAATTTTATTTATTTATTAAATTAAAAAGATTTTTACAAAATAGCTAAAAAATTAAATGGATACTAACAATTAAAAGCTAGCAGAAAGTAAATTTTAAGAGACAATTTATTCATGAAATCAAACATTTTTTTGTGTTTTATCATTAAATTTAGGATACGTTTATCCTCCTGCTCCCTTTACTGAGAGGGGCAAACATACTTGCTTAGATATTCATGCTGGTACAAATAGGATCTTATACTCTACAGCCAATGTTGTAGTTATCAGAGACTTAAACGATTTTACTAAAGTTCATGCTGTTTTTTCTGAGCACAAGCATAATACAACAGCTGCTAAATTCTCTCCAAATGGAAACTACGTTTGCTCAGGAGGTAAAATACTACTTCTATTTTTATTTATAATTCTCATCAAAGTGTTTTTCTAATAAATTCTAATGTATTTCAGATGAAAAGGGTTTTGTTATTGTTTGGAACGCAGTTGGTAATAACTTAATTATTAAGAAACAATGGGATTTCCCTTAATTAACTGGTGCAATTAGAGATATAGCCTGGACATTTGATAGTGAAAGAATAGCAATAGCAGGTGAAGGTTAGAAAATTATGGCTAAGGTATTTGCATATGACACTGGATCTCAATTAGGAGAAATAAGTGGCCAATCTAAGAATTTATTAACTTGCTCATTTAAGCCTTCTCGTCCTTTTCGTTTAGCTACAGCTGGAGAGGAATTTGCTGTTTAATTTTATGAAGGACCCCCTTTTAAATTTAAAAGAGCTCACAAAGTAAATTTGAGTTTTCTATAAAATAATTTAAAAAGATATTAGCAGAAAATCTAATACTAATTTTAATATCTTTAAAATCATATTAGCCCCACACATCATTTATTAACTGTTTAAGATTTTGCCCTAAATCAGAAAAATTCATTACAGTATCTTCAGATAAAAAAGTGTTCTTATATGATGCTGTCAATGGTGATTTGATTAAAGAAATATTTGCCAACGGACACACAGGTGGTATCATTTACTGTGATTGGTTTGAAGACGGTAACACTATAGTAACAGCTTCTTCTGATAAGCTAGTGAGAATTTGGAGCTTATAAGACGAAAAACTTTTAAAAACACTTAGAGTATCTGAAAATCCTCAGGTTGAGCATTAACAAGTAAATATTTTATTTATTTATATTAAAATTAATTTTTTTATAAATCAAATTATAAATAAAAAGGTGTCAGTCAAAGTAAATAAATAAGACGTTTACTCTATAACCTTAAATGGTCATATAAATGTTTGGAAAAATGCACATTAATTGGAGGAAAATTCTTTACCAACATCTGTATTAGTAGGTCATTAAAACTCAGTTAATCAAATTTCTTAGCTTAAAACTGGACAATTGGTTTCTTCAGATATTAATGGAAGAATTAGTAATTTTTTTATTTTAAAGAAAAAAAAGTCTTATATTTTTTCTTTTAAAATAGTTGTTTGGGATAATAATAATATTCCAAGATTACCAGATGGGAAATAACACGAAGCAGGAATAGTTAAATTTAAAATTAGTAAAGATGCTACCAAAGTATTCAGTTTTTGCAATTCTCAAAAATTAAATACTCTTGATTTAACAACTTTTGCATTTGGGTAAATTGTTAAGAAAATAAATACTATTGTTATATATATTATTTTGTATTCCTAGAGAATAAGTAGCTGTTTAGGGAAAGACAATCGATTTAGTGTCAAGTAAAGTCGACGATAACACTGTTTATCTTTTGTAAGAAAATTTGATTAAGATATACAAAAATAGAGAGCAAACTGGTGAAATCAAATTTTAGCACTCCAGTACTGTTTTTGATGTCTCAGCAAATGACTCTTTGTTTGCTATTGGAAACGATGTACTTTTATTTTAAATCAAATACATGATTTTGCAATTAAATACCATTCAATTAAATATAGAAAGGATAAATCTTATTGATAAATCTTCAAGGAGAAAAAATTGGCATGCTTGAAAACTACCCTTAAAAAATAACTGCTATTTCTTTTTCACATGATGGAAAATTACTTTTATGTGGTGATTCAGGATTTAGAGTCAATGCTTGGGATGTTGAAAAGAAAGAAGTAAATTTTAATGATAAATCTAAAACCAATAATCTAATTATTAATATATTTCTTTAAATAGTCACTTACTTAAAAACTTGTACACAGTTCACAAATGATTACTAGTGTTAAATTGAGTCCAAATGGCAAATATATTTTGACAAGCTCTCTTGATAATAAGGCAATTATTTATGAATCAGCTACTTTTAACAAAGTAGAATCTTTCGAATTTGTTCATAAAAGAGGAATGAATTATGCCACATTTGGATAAGATGGTTAAAGTATTATTACCTGTGGTTCAGATAATTTAATTAAGGTTTTTAACACTAAAAGCTAGTTCAATGCTTGAAATATTTAGAATATAAAATTAATTAATTAATGATCAATATTTTTAATGAAAGGATATGCAAAATATCACAAAAGTGCTTATTTTACTATTTTTTGATTGGTTTTAACATTATGATTTATATGACGTAAAATATATACAAGTGTTTGGAAATTAATTTTATATGGTCAACAAAATGTTATTTATAATTTACAAAATTTTATTGATTTAAATCTTCTCTTTTTTTGATATACAAATTCTACATAAAATTACTAAATTGAATAAAACAATTTAAAAAAAACAATGGATTCTTAACAAACTTTAGAATGGAATTAAATGTAATTTCAGGAAAAGTTGAAGTATTTAAAATAATTGACAGATGATTAGCTTTATGATTTAGTAAGTTCATTAATCACAATTCCTTTAATAAAATCATTCATGAAATAATAAGTTTGTTAAATAAAATAAATTAGTCCTATGAATACCTAAATCAATTTATAAAGGAAGAACAAGGGTAAGATATTAAAATTAGGTTATCATTTTGTTAGCTCTTTTTATGGATACAATAATATGACTTTCTTTTAACGAGATACTTTATCAGTATTTTCATTAATTATTTTTAATGTTATTAGAAATTTGTAACAAATGGACTAAAATGACAAAAAGAATTTTGAAAATTTAAAGAAAGATATTGAAGAAACAATATCAGACATGAATTTTCAATTAGATGAAATGAAGAATTCTCAGCATTCAGATTCGCATCAAATTAATAAAAACTTAGTTATAAGCTATAAAATATTTGAAAAAACAAATACTGTGTCAATTAGAGCAGAAGCTGAACTAGATATTCCTTGGTTTAATTTAGTAGCACTTGTTTATGAAATAGATTTATTTAAAAATTGGTTTCCTTTCTGTAAACATGCCTACACAGTAATTATGAACTCAAATTGAAATATAAATTTTGAATTTAGTTGATGCTTTTTTAAATGAATACTTACTATTTTAACATTTTATTTAAAAAAGATTAAAAAACCGAAGAAAGGAGAAAAAATTGGATATTTTGAAATGAACCTTCCATTTATTTCAAATAGAGAAGCATATATATAAGGAATAGGAATAGATAGACTAGAAGTCAATGGCACTATTTTAATTAAATGCAAAACTATTCACGATGATTAATAGCTACTAAAAGAACTAAATATTAACCTTAGTGAATCAAAAAACGTTTAAGTATAGCTTAACTTTTTTGCTTGTGAAATCTTCCCTGTTCCAGGATTCAAGTATCAAAATTCTAAATAACTTTTTCCGTTTGTTTGCTTCTCAAAGATTTTAATTTTTTTATAACCTTTATTTTGTTACCTTAAATTTTTGGCTATTTTATGAGTGCCTTAAAATAAATTAATTATTGTGTAATAATCAGTTAAAAATTTTTAAGAATGACATCACTAAAATCGCGTATGTTAAATGCATTACTATTTCGTATAATGACAACAAATTTGATATCAAAAAAATAATATAATATATGATATCATTATTAACACAAGCATTATGGTGTCACATTTTGTTTTAATTAACACACGTATTTCTAAGAATAATGAGAAATAAAATACTTGGTAACAAATAAACTGCTTGCTATAGTGTTTATCACTATTTTTCAATTACACAAAAAAACAAACAAATACATTCATACATATATAATTATCCTCAGTATTTCACAAACAAATGAATATAAAAAAGCACATTTCTTGTCGTTTTTAAATTTTTTTAAATTAAAAAAGGAATAAAGTCAAAATTACAACTATTTCAAATGTTGATCCGAAAGTCAAATTCTTACCTAAATGGATGCTCAATTTTTTTGCAAAAAAGGTGAATAAATTGTTAATTTTGGGTTATGAAAAAGATCTTAATAAAATGGATTTTATTTTTAAAAATTAGTTTGGTACATACTTGATGGAGAAGATATTTAAATTAGCATCTGATATTAAAGTAAGATGTTATTTTCAAACAAAATCATTTGAATAATTTTCACACTATAAACTCAAGTTAATAATTTTTATCTTAGATTTAAGATATCATTAATCGTTCACCTTTTCTTATCAATAAAATTTTATTTTTCATTAATCCCCCCAATCTAAGAAAATTAATATCAAATCATTTACTGATTTTCAAATATTAATGCCTTAATAGACTTATCTTATTATTTGAATCATATAATTTCTTTCTATTATTATAACAAATTTATTCATGCTTATATTAGATTATTAAATAAAATATCTTTCTACATATCGTTAATTTTCTAAGTTTATATATATTATCTTGATTCAAATTAATAAAATTTATATCCAAGTCCATTTTTGTTTAGCAGATTTTGATTGATAAAAATATTATTAACCTAATTAGCTCTTCATATTAAGTCTAAAATATACCTTAGAGTCTTTATTATTTTAGAAAGCACTCTATTCTGATAAAAAATAAAATATCTTTGATTCTTTATTTAATTTAAATGTTTTTAAAACAATTAGGGCACAGAATGGGAAAAAGCTATAAATGCTCCAGAGAATCAAGAATTTTACTAGTGGGTTTCTTAAAGAGTATAGCTGCATGAAGAAAAAACTCTCTAAAAGAATTAAGAAACAAAAAATTAATAAAAATGATAAATAATTAATTTGTATTATGTTTCTACATTTTTAATATATTAAATAATAATCACAATTTTCTTAAAAATCACTTTATATTTCTTATTTTCAATATAGAATAAAACAACATTCTTATCTGCTTTAAGCAGTATGCTTTCTTAATTAATCGCCTCAAAATAAATTATATTCTAGAAGAATTTAGAGTTTTGATATTTAGAAATGAATCAACTTTCATAAACATAATATGTAATTCCATGAAATGGCTTAATACTTTTAAGCTGGTGTTTTTTTGTTAAAATACTTGAATAAAATCCAAAAAATTATTAAAAAACTGCTAAGAATAGACAAACTTCATATATGAGAAAAAAACTTTATTGAAAACAATAGTTGTTAAATCTTACGTTTTTTTACTTTTAGTTATATCCCAAAATGTAATTTATTTCATCATCTTCCACATAAAGACTAAGTTATCATAAAATCAATACATCATCTATTTAACAGCCACATTATTGCAAAAAAAACCAAATTCATTATTAAATTTTAGTTTTTTGATTTGAATACTATTTTAGTAATATTCTGATCTGCCTTATATGACAGATATTTTGATTCAATAAAAAGTTGTTTAATATATTATAAATCAGTTGATAAATAAATTACAATCAATGAAAAATGAGCTTTTATGGTATGAATTCTATTTTAGATTGCAAGTAATCTTATCAAATAAGTTAATATAATCTAATTTCATTTTAAGATAAATCGATTTTTACTATTGTAATATATGATGTTCATTTTTGTAAATAATATGAAATATATTGTTACGTCATTGTAATTTGTTCAATCTAATCTAAATTAAAAACGGTATTTTTAAATTAATGTTCAACTATTTAAAACCAATCCTAAAATATCACAAATTTTATAATTAATTAATCAACATTAATTTAAAATAGCTTGTGAAAGTAAACCTGAAATAAAATGGCTCAATCTTAATTCACTAATCTTAGAAACTTTAACTACTATGACTTCCTGAGTCACTTAGATAACCACACCATTGCAGAATACATTTGGATTGATGGTACAGGCAAAAACTTACGTTCTAAGACAAAGGTATATGAAAGAAAGCTCACCAAATTAGAGGAATTTGAATGGTGGACTTATGATGGCTCATCCTGTAACTAAGCTAGTACTGGAGATTCAGAAATTTGGTTAAAGCCTGTCTTTTTCTGTGTTGACCCTTTCAGAAAAGGTGTGACTGCTTATCTTGTTCTTTGTGAAACCTACTTACCTGATAAAATCACCCCTGCTAAGGGTAACTTCAGATATATTGCTGATAAGGTTATGACTGATGCCAATCACGAAGACCCTTGGTTCGGTATTGAATAGGAGTATTTCCTATTCTCTAGAACTGGTACTACCCACGCTTGGCCCTTAGGTTGGCCAGATGGTGGTTATCCTTTCCCTTAAGGAAGATATTACTGTTCCGTTGGTGACTTCAACTGCTTCGGCCGTGCTATTACTGAAGCTCATATTAGATGCTGCCTTGCTGCTGGTATTAAAATTGCCGGTATCAATGCTGAAGTTGCCCCAAGCTAGTGGGAATACTAAATTGGTATTACTAAGGGTATATAATGTGGTGATCACATGTGGATGTCAAGATACATTTTGCTTAGACTTGGTGAAGAAATGGGTGCTCACGTCGTATTTGAACCTAAGCCTATCAAAGGAGACTGGGTAAATAAACTATTTATTGCTTAGATCTTTTGTTTTTCTAAAAATTCAATTATTTTAATTTATTTTTTATTAATTTTAGAATGGTTCAGGAGCTCATACTAATTATTCTACTAATTCTACTAGAGCTGATGGTGGTCTTGATTTTATTTTAAAGAATCATTTACCAAAGTTAAGAGAAAAGCATCTTGAGCATATTTTAGTTTATGGTGAAGGCAACAAGCATCGTTTGACTGGATCATATGAAACCAGTTCCATTCACACCTTTAGTTATGGTGAAGGAAATAGAGGCTGCTCTGTTAGAATTCCAGTCTACACTGCAGATCTTAAGAAGGGTTATTATGAAGATAGAAGACCTGCCTCCAACATAGATCCTTATTTAGTTAGTGCTATTTTAGTCGATACTACAGTATTAGATTCAAAGTATTGTGACGATATAGTAGCAGCATATAAAAAGTTTAGAAAAGCATAAGGAACTGAAGAAGAACCTACTCATTGAGCGGTTGAGTTGGTTGCTTTAACAAAGATAAAAATTTCAAATAATAATAAGTATAAAAAAGATAAAAAATAATAATAATTAATTAATTGATCGTATCTTTTTAATATAAAATAAGCAGCTGTATTTTTCTTATATTTTTTAATTTCAATCACGTCATTTGATTTTTTTATTACTTTAATTAATTATTTTAAAAAAGTATTGGTTTATTGATCAAAACCCCCCAACCATAAAAAGATAAATTAAAATTCTACTCCTACTCATCTATTGAGAAATTTAAGATTACTAAACTCACCTAATTTTTTAAAAATTCTGAAGTTGAAAATCTTGATTAAACAAAGAAGTAATTTTGATGCCTTATTTCTTAAAATAATTTTTCAATAAATTAATATATTTTTTCATTTATTAATAGTTTGGAACATATACTGCCAAAGATGATACGTTGGTTGGCTCAATATTTTTCAGTAGAACCAGTTATAAGTTGTTTTTCTCATTAATTTAAATCAAGTAAAACAAAAGAAAAAATAGTAATAGGTATTTTATAACTGAATCAATAAATTGATATAACAATCAGCTATTAAAAATGTGTCCATTTATTATAAAATTCTCAACTTTTTTATATTTTATGAAATGACTCAACTTTGATTTTCAAATAAATCATATTACCATGCTTTTTCTTTTATTTTAGCCAAAGTATTATGTTCTATTTGAAAATAGTGCATCACACATTTATTTCATTAAGTGTGAAAAAAATGATGTATTTTAAATTATAAAAATAGATCAGCTAAATTATTGATCAGATATTAACAGAAAAATTAACAAGTTTATTTCTAGAGACAAGAATGCGCTTTTCCTTCATTCAAAAGAGTGATAATTAATCATGGAATACTAAAAATGAACAAATATTATCTCGATTTGCATATGTCACTAATAATTTTAAAACTTTATTTTGATTAGGTAAAACCTTTTATTCGTTTTTAAGACAGAATAGGTAAAGTAAATTTTGATCTTTTTTTTCTTCACTTTCTAAACTGAGAAACAAAATAAAATATTTATAGCCAAAAATTCTCCAATTAGATTAAGCAGTGTAATTTTATTTATGGCCTTATACTTCCCTAATAAGTAAGCAAATTGGTATATAAAAAAAATAGATTTAGCTAATTCGTTTAGATGATGAACTTTTTACAGCTAACCATTTTTGATAATAGATATATATCTAAATGAAAAAGTATACAAGAGTTTTTAATAGAGAGATGATTAGATGTTAATGAATTAAAATTTAATTTTGATTTTTGATTAATACAGAGATACAACTTTAAAGTTTAATAGCTATAAATTATAACCTAAGGATATTTTAAAATTAGATCATTAATCAGTAAATATTAAATAAATTTGTGTATAATGATCTAATAATCTTGCATACTATCAAAATTAATTTTGAGAAAGCTAAACTAGACACGCTATTAACTATTAATAGAAAATCATTTATTTTTATCCAAATTGTAAAAAAACTATCAAAATAGTCTAAGCAAGCACATGGAAATCCCAGCTTTAAGCTGCTATAAAAAAATTATTTTAAGGCATCAAGCAAAAAATAAAATTGAAAATTTATAATAGCAAATTATTTATTTATTAAATTTGTAAAATTTTTAGGAATAAAGCTTAATAAAGTAATCAAAATAAATTTAGGGTATTAAGACGATAATTTAAGAAAATTAATAGAGTAGGATTTAAAATAATAGGAAAGCAAGCAATAAAAAGGATTTCAAAATAGCAATAAGCAATCAAGGAAGTCTAATAGGCATAGAAGAGAGATTTGAAATAAAAGTAAATGAATATTTATTAGAAAAAAGTTAGTTCTTTTGTTTACTTGCTTACGTATTTATTTGATGAAATGAAAAATGGTAGTATTTGATTCGCAATTATTCGTAATCATAAAAATAATTTGACGATATAATAACGGTACACAAAGCTATTTTGATTGATTGAGTTTTGATGAATCAAAATGATTTGCTCTATTTTTATTTGAAGTATTTAAATATCACCTAATACATAGATAGATATATAGATATCTAGCTAATTAAATAATTAATAAGTAATATTTATTAAAGATAAATAAATTAAAAATCAAATAGCAAAAACATTAAATAAATAAACAAAAAAACAAACATAGATAATATAGATTCAATAAATAAGATGTCTCACAACGCCTAATTCACTAATTTGAGAAATTTCAACTACTATGACTTCTAAACTGATATGAGCAACCATACATTGGCTGAATACATTTGGATTGATGGTACAGGTAAGAACCTTCGTTCAAAAACTAGAGTTTATGAAAAGAAAATTGAAAAGCTTGAAGACCTCGACTGGTGGACTTACGATGGTTCTTCCTGCAGTCAAGCTGTTACTGGAGATTCTGAAATCTGGATAAAGCCTGTCTACATGTGCAAAGACCCTTTCAGAAAGAATATTCATGGTTTACTCGTTCTTTGTGAAACATACTAAGGAGATAGAACTACTCCTGCTAGAGGTAATTTTAGATACCTTACAAAGAAGATTATGGACGAAGCCCAACACGAAGAACCCTGGTTCGGTATTGAATAAGAATACTTTTTATTCTCAAGAACAGGAACTACTCATGCTTGGCCTTTGGGATGGCCTGAAGGTGGTTTCCCTAATCCTTAAGGAAGATATTACTGCTCTGTTGGTGATTTCAACTGTTTTGGTCGTGCAATTACTGAGGCTCACATCAGATGCTGTCTTGCTGCTGGAATCAAAATTGCTGGTATAAATGCTGAAGTTGCACCTGGTTAATGGGAATACTAAATTGGTATAACTAAAGGTATTGAATGTGGTGATTAAATGTGGATGTCTAGATACATTTTACTTAGACTTGGTGAAGAAATGGGTGCTCACGTTGTATTCGATCCTAAGCCTATCAAAGGAGATTGGGTAAATATTTTAATTTTTTTTTAAAAAAAGCTAAGCACTGAATTAAGTTAAAACAGCATAATCATAAGCATAAAACTTGATCAAATAACATAATTCGTTTTAAAAGCATAATAATTTAAATGTAATTAGGTCTAATGAATTTTTATAAATAATTAAATAGAATGGTTCAGGAGCACACACCAACTACTCAACTAATAAGACAAGAGAAGAAGGAGGTCTTGACTATATCTTGAACAACCATCTTCCTAAGCTTAGAGAAAAGCACTTAGAACATATTTTAGTTTATGGTGAAGGTAACAAGGCTCGTTTAACTGGTTCTTACGAAACCAGCTCTATCCATACTTTCAGCTATGGAGAAGGTAGCAGAGCCTCTTCTGTTAGAATCCCTGTCTACACTACTGGCTTAAAGAAAGGTTACTATGAAGATAGAAGACCTGCTTCTAACATAGATCCTTACTTAGTTAGTGGTATTTTGGTAGATACTACTGTTCTTGACTCTAAGTATTGCGATGAAATAGTTGCTGCATATAAAAAATTCAGAAGATCCTTAGTCGATGTTACTGAATAAGACTAAGAATGATTTAAAAATTGATAAAAATATAAAAATTATATAAATGAATAAATAAATAAGTTAAGTTAATACATACTCATCACACTAAAATTATATATAATTTTTTATATACTTATTATCTATACTTTGCTCTATAAAATTTGCTATCTTTAAATAATCTTCTAATAAAAAATGGTTTTTAATTTTCAAAGAATTTCATACAATAAATGAATGAGAAGTTAAATAAATAAACTTGAGAGTATTTAAACTAAATTAATATCTTATATTAAAGATTTTACTTATGAAAAATATAAGTATTGCATAACTACCTTTTATTTTTAATTAAACAATGACCAATTATTGTTTATTTATGCAGTAACAAGATATTTGAAATAAAAAATTATTCCAAATATCTTAGTTACACTTATTTGAAGCTAAATTAAATATCTATTTCTCCTATTACTATTTTTTAATTTACTTTTTCATTTTTAACTTGGTTTGAATCACATTTTCTTGAATTTTAAATATTGGCTAAAAAAGTTATAATATTCTTTATTTTATTTAAAAAGATAAAAGAGGTTATTTTTATAAATTATAAATTGCAAATGTTTTTTGAAATTAAGAAAAGATTACTTAATTATTTGCATAAAATAATTTTTACTTATTAAATATAAACAGAATATCTTAAATCAGGATTTTTAATCAATGTTCATGCATTTATTGTATCACAAGCTTTTATTTTCAATAAAATGAGTAATTTTATTTTCTTGAATTAAATTTAAAGAGGTTAATTTCATAATTCATAGTTCATAAAATTTATTAAAAATTTTGAAGTTTTTTAAAGAAATAATGCAATTATTTTAACAAAATAACGATAATATATAATTTATTTAATATCTTATGTTAATATATTTATTTCAGCAATATTATTAATGAATATATTATTACTTTAATAAAATACTGGCCAAACTATTATTTAGATACACCTTAACTATTATAGATAATAAGAACAAAAATCTTATAAAAAAATTTAATTTAACTTAATATACCCTCAATTAAAGTTTTTTCTTTGCTTGCTTCTGTTTTTAAATTTATTTTATTTTTATTAAATAATAAGTTTATATTTTCAATTAAATTATTTTCAACTTTTCCCTTACAAAATTATAGAGGTTTGCTTACTATGTAAGAGTTAATAAAATATATAATAATTTTTTAAGTAATTTATATTTTATGATAGCTTATGAAGATTCTTAAAAAAAATAATACAATATATTATATGATAAATATCTTTTGTTAAGGTTTTTGCTTCAGTAATATTAGAATATACATAAATTTTGTTTAATAAAATAACAAACATATTATTTAGTTATGTTTTAACTATAATTTTTAGCAAAAAAATTTTTACAAAATGATTAATTTTTAAATTTATTTTGTGATTGGTTGATTGTTAAGTAACATAAATAATATTATCTTAAATTATAGAAATAAATATTCTTTATAAAAATT